>MU763948.1:160125-176231 GCA_026770625.1 Nicotiana glauca | reverse complement strand
GTTAGAATTACCTCGCCTTTTGTTAATACGCTTGAATTGTCGAAGCCTGACAACGTTTGTGCTTTTGGTATCATTTTATCTTCAGCTCGCATTTCCTGCAACACCCTTAATAGAATGATATTTGCAGAACTTTCTGGATCAATCAAGACTCGTTTTACCTCAGTATCATATACAAGTAAGGATATAACCAGTGCATCATTGTGAGGAGTAATTACTCCTTCCGCACCTGCATCATCAAAATTTATGCTTTCATGATCTAAGGTTTGGCGTACTCGCTTCCCATGTGTGATCGTCATTTTAGAAACCTTATTTGAAGCCGTGTACGTTACTCCGTAAATATCCTCCCCTCCATTGATGACATTCACTGTTCTTTTAGGTGATGGTGGTTTTGGTGGCTCCTGCCTATTTTTCATGTAAGCTTGTTTTCCCTTCTCACTAAACAACTCTGTGAGATATCCTTGCTTCAGTAGATGGTCTACTTCACTTTGTAGGAATCTGCATTCTGATGTTTTATGCCCGTGGTCATTGTGAAACTCGCACCAATGGTCCGGGTTACGTTTGTTTGGATTTGACCGCATCTCTTTTGGCCACCGTACCTTGTCTCCCATACTCCTTAGAATAACTACGAGCTCTGAATTAGTTACGTTGAAATTATAGCCACCGAATCGTGCCTTTAAATTTCTATCGTCATCTCGTGGCTGTTGATTACTTTGATCATCTCTGAACCTGGATGAAGACCCGGTCTCCCTGTCTCTTGGCCTTTGATCATATCGATGATTATTCTGTCTCGATCGTGAATCCTTCCCTGCAGGTCCCGAATATGGATCGTATCTATTCTTACCTGATCTTTTTTCAGCTTCTGACCTTCTGGATCTGATCCTTTCTTCACGATGGTACTGAGGTACGGTATCCTCTTCAATTCTGAGTTTTGTACTGTACCTGTTATAAACATCGTTCCAAGTGGTTGCAGGAAATTCACGAAGGCTTTCTTTAAGCCTTCTCGTGGCTTCCGAACTTTTGTCGTTCAAATTACTTGTAAAAGCTATTGCAGCCCAATTATCTGGTACACGAGGTAAAGTCATTCGTTCTCGTTGAAACCTATCAACAAAATCTCTGAGTAACTCTGTGTCTGATTGTTTAATTTTGAAAATGTCCTCCATTCTTTTTTCAACCTTTTGCGCTCCTGAGTGTGCTTTAATGAAAGAATCTGCAAGCTCAGCAAAAGAGTTTATAGAATTTTCAGGCAAAAGAGAATACCAGGTTAGTGCACCCTTGGTGAGTGTTTCTCCAAATTTCTTGACCAATACAGACTCAATCTCCTGCTTGGTTAAATCATTTCCTTTGACTCCTGTAGTAAATGCCGTCACATGGTCACGTGGGTCGGTTGTGCCGTCATATTTTGAAATGTCAGGCATTTTAAACTTTTTAGGGATTGGAAGAGGAGCAACACTCGGTTTCCAAGGTTGTTGTGAGTATTTATCCGCATCTATCCCTTTGATTATTGGGGGAACACCGGGTATCTGCTCGATGCGCTCGCTTTGTTCTTTGAGCTGTGTCTGCAAAGTTAGTACCAGATTTTGTAAATAAGAATTATTTGTATTACCTGGATCCATTTCTCGTGGTTCACTGGGGGTTCCTTCGTTTGTGTTAACAAGGCCAGAACGAGGATTCTCCAGTGTATTGTTATTAGGTGAAGGAGTGGGCGGCGCGACAGGTAACCGGCTAACTAATGCTTGAAGAGCTTGGCTAACCCGTGCATCAATTATTCTTTGCAGAGCTTCCCCTGGCTCTTCAAAATCTTCTGATTGCTCTTGCTCAACAGCATGTGATTCTGGTGCAGGGGTACCTTCACGAGATTGACGTGGAGAAGTTTGAGGGGAAGGAACTATGTTAACGTTGTGCAAATCCCCTTGACCCTGATGGATTTGATTTTCAACAGCATTGTTGTTGTTGTTGTTGTTGTTGTTGTTTGACATGATGTTAAAAATGGGTAGAATGTAACTTCAGAAAGAATAGATTATCAGATTCCCGGTAACGGAACCAATTTGTTTAACCAAAAAATGATAATTTGGTCAAAACTAGAATTTAAGATAAGAAATCGGGTTACTGATAATCAAGAGACCAAAAAGTATAATAAGCTTTCTTAGAATAAGAATCAACAGTAAAGAAATTCGAATTTCAATATGATGTAGATGATATTTTTTTTTACAAATGATGAGACCTCCTCCTTTTATAGCCAATAAGGAGTAACGGTTCAATTCCTTAGTACAAATAAGAATAATAACGGACATTTAATAAGACAATTATGAGTAATAAATGACATTAAATAAGTCGTTACACAATCATTCCTATTAAATACCAATTTTCCAACGTATCAGGTATTTAATACTGAATTTGGACTCCTTTTTGTCTTCAGATCCATGTCTTCAATGCCTTTCGATCCATTGGCTCTAAATGATTCGAATTGGTACGGGACTCGTGTCTAAACTGCTTCTCGTGCCTGTTTAACTTCCTCTTCCCGTATCTTTCGTCACCAGATTCTTGTCTTTTGAATCCTTAAGAATTCCTAGACCTAAATGCTTCATTTAGGTACGAGATACGTATCTAAATTGCACCCCGTGCCTATTTTGAATTCTTCTTCTCGTGTCTCTCAATTAATCATTACCTGTTGACCTTTTGACCAATCCACGTGTCATGCCACGTCATCTTTAATATAAATTCAGTTTTTTTCCAATACACCAATCATACTCTGAAATGGAATTAGTGGTCCACTTGGAATTTATGTTCTTCTCTCATATAGTTCATCTAGGACTTTTTACAGATTTTTCAAAAAAATGTCAAGTGAGCAGCAAGTCTTTTGCAAATAAAGATGGAACAATTTGGAGAGGTAGATATATGACTTTTCTTGCAGTGTCCAATGTAATATATCTTGGCATCATATCAAATAGTCTCCCATAAATTTGTCAAATTCAGGGTGATGATTGAAGAAGAAAGTGATAAAATCGGGTTCTATTTTCTTTACTTTACTTATCATTTATTTACTGATGCTTTATGATTTTTGAGATCTTATTTGTACATATGTTAGGTGTAACGATCCGATCGGTCGTTTTGCCTTTTAGAACCCCGTTCTCCTAAATTAAACCTTCCGTACTTGCTTTAGCTAATTTACGACTTGCGGGGACGGTTGGTTGGGGAGTTGGAAGAGTTCTGAGCGAAATATGTCTAATTGTTTCTTTAAGATTCTCTTAAAAGACCAAGTTTGACTTCGGTCAATTTTTTTTGAAAAACGGAACCGGACTCGTGATTTGACGGTCCCGGGAGGTCCGTGGAAAAATATGGGACCTAAGCGTATGCCCGGAATCGAATTCCGAGGTCCCCAACCCGAGTAATGAATTTTCATTGAAAATTATTAAATTTAAATCCTAAGGGTTTAATAAAAAGGAAAAATGCTTGATCACATTAATATAAGACCCGTATGTTGGTTCCGAAGCCCGGTACATGTTCGATATAATATTTTAGTCTTGTCTGTGAAATTTGGTGCGAAACGGGATTGATTTGATGTGATTCGGATGTTCGGTTGAAATGTTAGGAATTTAGGTGTTCTTGAGGATTTCATGCATTTTTGGTGTAAATCCATGGTTTTAGGTGTTAATTATGCGATTTGATTGCTTGAGCAAGTTTGCACATGGTTGTAGGACTGGTGTGAGTGTTCAGAGTGGAACCCCGAGGGCTCGAATGAGATTCGGGCATAGTTGGAGTTGAGAAAACACACAAGTTTTCTGGTATTTTTTGGCCGCTTCTGCAGGGTCTCGCAATTGCGATATATTCATCGCAATTGCAAACTTGCAATTGCAAGTGAGGCATCGCATTTGCGAATTTAGGCTGGCTGGACAGGAGTCGCAATTGCGACCTTCTTCTTCGCATTTGCGAAACCAGGGGGTTCGCATTTGCGGGCTTTCCTTCGATTTTGCGATCAAGGCAGAGGGAGGGGATGTTCGCATTTGCGATCGAAATGTCGCAATTGCGATCTCGCAATTGCGAGCCCAGTGTCGCAATTGCAACATCAGAGGGCTGTGCTGAGTTTTTAAAAATGGGACTTAGAGCATTATTTCATTTCTACACTACACTTGGGCGATTTGAGAGCTTCCAAAGAGAGGATTTCAACATAGCATTGTGAGGTAAGTTATTTCCATTCATCCCTAGTTTAAATACATGTATATTAGGTAGGTTAAACACCAAAAATTTGGTAAAGTCAAAGGAGTTAGAGCTAGACCTAGGGTTTTAATAAAACTAAGATTTAACCACGAAATTTATTATGAAACAAACTAGAAATTATATATTATTTATCCTTAGGTAGTGGAGAACGATTTCCTTCATAAAATTTCGGAACCCGAGCACGTGGGCCTGGGGTTGAGATTTAGGTAACTCATGTAAATAGTTGGTAAATGGCTTGAAAAGCTAGAAATCGATCTTGTGAGCTTATATTAACTAGTTCTTACTCTATTTAGTTTGTGATCGTTCGGCTCCGAATTGAGGACTTGGGCTTGTTTTCAATATTGGAAGTACACTTTGGAGCGAGGTGAGTTTCCTTTCTAACCTTGTAAGAGAGAATTGTCCACATAGGTATAATAAATGAGTATTTGCTACTAAATGCGGGGGCTACATATGTACAAGGTGACGAGAGTCCGTGCGTAGCTACTATGATATTAATTGTTTGGGTAGTTTAGGACCCACATCATGCCTAATTTGGAGATATCTTTTATTTAAATTCCCAACATGATCATTTATGACATGCTAGAGACCTGAGACGAACAAAAAGTGAACATATGAACTTGTTGAACCCTATAAGAGATTCTTTGTATATAAATGAGCCTTTGTGTGCATCCTTGATGTTTTCTTGATATTTATGGATCGGGCCGATCGCCTCGGTGAAATAGATGCATCTATGGTTCGTGTCGTTCGACCCTCGGCAGTGCACAATTTATTTCTTGTTGGAGTGGGTCGTCGACCTCGACATGATTGTGCATGATATATATTTATATATGCTAAAGCTTAGACATGACATGCTTACTTGATAAGTATTTGAACTTTAAATAACAACTAAAATATGGTCAAGAACGTGATTATTGCTTTCCTTATTACCTGTTAATTGTTGGAAATTTTCATGCTTTGCATAGCATCTTATTATGATATTATCTTGACCCTAGTAAGTATCAAGTCGACCCCTCGTCTCTACTTCTTCGAGATTAGGCGGGATACTCACTGGGTACATATTGTTTATGTACTCATACTACGCTTCTGTACTTAATTGTACAGGATCTGAGGCAGATACATCTGGTTTCTAGTTTGGTGCACGCCCTTGAGTTTGTGGCAGAGACTTCCACGGTGAGCTTCTTCCTTCCTATGCCGCTCAGCAGCCGGATGAAGTCTTCCTTTACTTTTGTTGTCTTTCTTTATCTCAGACAGTAGGATAGAGATTTTCTTTTGTATATTCTACTAGATGCCCGTAGTTATGACAGTAGGTCTTGGCACATACCTTGATAGACTAGTTTTTGGGGTTGTATTATTATGTTATTTATTTTATCTATCACTTTCGGGTTTCGAATCCAAATTCAGATAATTATTTCACTTAATTTCCGCTAAAATTAACATAAGGAGATGGAATTGTTCTGCATTGGCTTACGTGGCAACGGTGTCGGGTGCCATCATGACCTATGGTGGAAATGGGTCGTGACAACATGGTATCAGAGCACTAGGTTCACGTAGGTCTCACGAGTTATGGGCAAACCTGATAGTGTCTTGTTGATCGGTACAAAGACATTTGTATTTATCTTTGAGAGGCTATATGATATTAGGAAAGACTACTCTTTATTCATTTCCTGTCGTGCAGTACTTAGTGCACTAAATTTCCATTTTCTATTCCCTCACAGATGGTGAGAACTCGCGCTGCCGACGTTCCGGACCCGGGAGAAGCTGCTCCTCCCGTTGCTAGAGGCCGAGGTAAAGGCCGGGGGAGGGCACCAGCCCGTGGTAGGGGATGAAGGCGTCCTAGAGCCGTTCCAGTTGCACCACCGGTAGATCTTGTGAAGGATCCTATTATTGAGGAGCAGGGCGAGGTGCCTGCAGCTGAGCCTACCCCAGCGGATTTCATGACAGCACCGGGATTTCAGGAGGTCATGGGTCGCATGCTACGGTTCATGGACACTATGACTTAGACTGGTTTATTTCCAGCAGACCCAGCCACTTCACAGACAGGAGAGGGAGCCCAGACCCCTACTGCTCCGGCTCCAGGTCATGCAGCTGCAGTATATCAGACTCCGAGTGCACTACTCGCAGATGGGCTCAGCCAGTTGCTGCAATGGCACCCCAGCCCAGGCCAGCTGTGGATGGTGATCCACAGAAATTATTGGACAGATGGACCAGGCTTCATCCTCCAATCTTTGGGGGTAAGCATCATGAGGATGCTCAGGACTTCATAGACAGGTTCTGGGACAGACTGCACAATATGAGGATATTGGAGTCGCATGGAGTTGACTTCACTACTTTTCAGCTTCAGGGTAAGGCACATAGATGGTGGCAGTTCTATGTACTTGGCAGGCCAGTAGGTTCTCCGCCCCTCACTTGGGTTCAGTTCACTCAGTTATTCCTAGATCGATAAATTTCGCCCTCTGAGAGGGAAGAGCTGCGGTATCAGTTTGATGACCTAGAGCAGGGTCAGATGTTAGTGACTGACTATGAGGCGAGGTTCTTTGTGTGTTCTCGCCATGCACTTATGATACTTCCCAAAGAGGCAGAGAGAGTGCAGAGGTTTGTTGCGGGGTTACACCCCACCATCCGATCTGGTATGGCTCGAGAAGTAGAGATGGGTACAGGGTACCAGCTAGTGGTTGAGATTGCACGCAGGATTGGGGGTTATCGTCTGAGGGGTAGAGAGCAGATGCAGAAGGATAATAGGACTAGGTTCTACGGAGAGTTCAGAGGCGCCCCAGCTAGGGGTAGAGGCCAGTTTGGTAGGGGTCAGCCCAGGAGGCCCCTAGTTTAAACACCACCACCTGCTCGGGGTGCTCCCGCGTGCTCCTATTTTAGCGCTATGCCGGAGAGTTCTTATCGCCTGCCAGCTATTCAGGGCTCCTCCAGGGGGTATTCAGGTCCTCCGGATTCTTCCAGTCCTCATTTTTGTACTATGCCGGAAGGTTCATACCGTCCACCGGCTATTCAGGCTTCTTCCACTGGATCTTCAGGTTATCAGAGTCAGCCCTCCGGGCAGTAGGTTGCCACACCGCGCAGTTGCTTTGAGTGCAGGGGCCCTGGTCACATGAGGAGATATTGCCCCAAACTTCAGGGCAAGGCAGTGCAGCAGGGTTAGCAGCCTATGATTTCAGCACTAGCTGCCTAACCACCTAGGGATGGAGGGCAGACAGGTAGAGCCATCCTAGGGGTGGAGGCCAGATAGGGAGAGGTCATCCAGATACTACTTAGTCATGTGGAGGCCAGGCAGTCGGCGCTCCAACTAGATTCTATGTTTTTCCGGCCAGGCCATATGCATTAGCCTCAGATGCCGTCATCACAGGTATTATTTCCGTCAGTGGTAGAGATGCTTCAGTTTTATTTGATCCGGTTTCTACCTACTAATATGTATCACCTCTGTTTGCTCGTTTTCTGGTTATTTCTCCTAAGCCTTTGGGCACTCCTGTTCATGTATCTACTCCTGTGGGTGATTCTGTGGTTGTGGATCGGATCTACCGGTCCTGTGTGGTCACTTTGTGTGGTTTTGAGACTAGAGCAAATCTTCTGTTGCTTAATATGATTGATTTTGAGGTCATCCTTGGCATGGATTGATTTTGAGGTCATCCTGGGCATGGATTGGTTATCTCCATATCACGCCGTCCTTGATTGCCATGCTAAGACCATTTCACTAGTTGTGCCAGGATCGCTGAGATTGGAGTGGAACGGTTCTACAGTTGACATGCCTAGCAGGGTTATTTCTTTCCTGAAGGCTCGACACATGGTCGATAAGGGGTGTTTGGCCTATCTAGCTTATGTTCGAGACGTCACCGTAGAGACTCCGACAATTGATTCAATGCTAGTGGTCCGAGAGTTCGCCGATGTTTTTCCTTCTGATCTTCCTGGTATGCTTTCGGATCGTGATATTGATTTCTGTATCGACTTGGCTCCAGCACTCAGCCTATATCTATTCCACCATACTATATGGCTCCTAAGGAGTTTAAGGAATTAAAGGAGCAGCTGGAGGAGTTGTTCGCAAAGGGGTTTGTCAGGCCCAGTGTATCGCCTTGGGGCGCACCAGTGTTATTTGTAAAGAAGAAGGATGGGACCATGCAGATCTGCATTGATTACTGCCCGTTGAACAAGGTCACCATCAAGAACAAGTATCTGTTGCCTCGTATTGATGATTTGTTCAACCAACTGAAGGGGGCTAGGGTATTCTCTAAGATTGACCTGAGGTCAAGGTACCATCAGCTGAAGATTCAGGACTCGAATGTTCCGAAGACTGCATTCAGGACTAGATATGTCCACTATGAGTTTCTGGTGATGTCTTTCGGCTTGACTAATGCCCCAGCGACATTTATGGATCTGATGAATCGGGTATTCAGGCCTTATATTGATTCCTTTGTTATCATCTTCATTGACGACATCTTGATATACTCATGTAGCCTGGGGGAGCACGAGCAACATTTGAGAGTAATGCTTCAGACCTTGCGAGAGCAAAAGCTATATGCTATGTTCTCCAAGTGTGAGTTTTGGCTTGAGTCAGTGGAATTCTTGGGGCATGTTGTGTTGGGAAAGGGTATTAAGGTGGATCCCAAAAAGATTGAGGCAGTTCAGAGTTGGCCACGTCCTACTTCAGTGACCAAGATCAGGAGTTTCCTGGGATTAGCAGGTTATTATCGGCGATTTGTGCAGGGCTTTTCATCCATTGCATCACCTTTAACCAGATTGACCTATAAGGGTGCCATATTCCGTTGGTACGATGATTGTGAGGAGAGCTTGCAGAAGCTCAAGACGGCTTTAACTACGACACCGATTCTTGTATTGCCATCCGGATCAGGGATGTATACGATATATTGAGACGCTTCACGCGTTGGGTTAGGATGCGTATTGTTGCAGGAGGGGCGAGTTATTGCATATGCTTCGCGTCAGCTAAAGGTTCATGAGAAGAATTACCATGTGCACGACCTAGAGTTGGAAGCGATTGTTCATGCTTTTAAGATATGAAGGCATTATTTGTATGGGATGTCATGTGAGGTTTACACCAATCATCGCATCTTGCAGCATCTGTTCAAGCAGAGGGACCTTAATTTGAGGCAGTGCAGGTGGCTTGAGTTACTAAAGGATTATGACATTACCATTCTTTATCATTCGGGCAAGGCAAATGTGGTCGCGGATGCCTTGAGTAGAAGGCTGAGAGTTGGGTAGTTTGGCCTTCATTCCAGCAGAGGAGAGGCCACAAGCTTCGAACATTCAGTCCTTGGCTAACAGACTTGTGAGGTTGGATATTCAGAGCCCAGCTGAGTTCTAGCGTGTGTGGTCGCTCAGTCTTCGTTATTGGGGCATATCAAGGCCCGACAGTTCGATGATCCACATTTGGTAGTTCTCAGAGAGACGGTACTTCAGGGAGGTGCCAAGGAGGTTTCCATCGGCAAGAATGGTGTGTTGCGGCTTCAGAACTGTCTATGTGTTCTTAATGTTTACGGTTTAAGAGAGAGGATTTTAGAGGAGGCCCACAGTTCGAGGTATTCCATTCATCCGGGTGCTACGAAGATGTATCATGACTTGAGGCAGCATTATTGGTGGCGAAGAATGAAGAAGAACATCGTGGAGTATGTAGCTAGATGTTTGAATTGCTAGCAGGTCAAGTATGAGCACCAGAGGCCGGGTGGCCTATTTCAGTATATGCCTATTACTGAGTGGAAGTGGGAGCGCATCAACATGGATTTCATAGTTGGGTTGCCGCGGAATTTGCGGAAGGTTGATTCAGTGTGGGTCATTGTGGATAGGTTGACCAAGTCGGCTCATTTCATTCCAGTGGAGATTACTTATACAGTGGAGAGATATGCTCAGATTTATATTTGGGAGATAGTTAGGTTGCACGGTGTGCCGGTTTCCGTCATATCAGACAGGGGCCCTCAGTTCACCTCCCATTTCTGGAGAGTCATTCATAGTGAGTTGGGGACTCGTGTAGAGCTTAGCACATCATTCCATCCTAAGACCGACGGGCAGTCGGAGCAGACAGTTCAGATTTTAGAGGATATGCTTAGATCATGTGTGATTGACATTGGAGGGCAGTGGGATCAGTTCTTGTCTTTAGCAGAGTTTGCATACAACAACAACTATCAGTCCAACATAGAGATGTCCCCGTATGAGGCTTTATATGGTCGACATTGTCGTTCTCCTATCGGGTGGTTTGAGCCTGGAGAGGCTAAGTTACTTGGTACAGATTTGGTACAGGATGCCTTGGATAAGGTAAAGTTGATTCAGGAGAGGCTCCGCACAGCTCAGTCCAAACAGAAGAGTTACGCAGATCAGAAGGGGCATGATTTATCATTCATGATTGGCGAGAAGGTTCTCTTGAAAGTCTCGCCAATGAAGGGCATTATGAGGTTCGGGAAGAAGGGAAAGCTAAGCCCAAGGTTTATTGGACCCTTTGAGGTGTTGAGGCGAGTTGGGGAGGTTGCCTATGAGCTTGCTTTACCCCCCAGTTTATCGGGAGTTCATCCAGTTTTCCATGTTTTGATGCTTTGGAAGTACCATGTCGACCTATCCCATGTGCTCGACTTCAGTACTATCCAGTTAGATGAGAGTTTGGGCTATAAGGAGAAGCCAGTTGCCATCATTGATAGACAGGATCGCTAGTTGAGATCCAAGAGGATTTCTGCAGTGAGAGTCCAGTGGAGGGGCCAACCAATTGAGGAGGCGACTAGGGAGTCCGAGGAGGACATGCGGAGCAGATATCCCCACTTATTCAGCCGCCCAGGTACTTTTCTATGTTCGTTCGAGGACAAATATTTGTTTAAGAGGTGGAGGATGTAATGAACCGACCGGTCATTTTGCCTTTTAGAACCCCGTTCCCCTAAATTAAACCTTGCGTACTTGCTTTAGCTTATTTACGACTTGCGGAAATGGTTGATTCGGGAGTTGGAAGAGTTTTGAGCGAAATATGTCTAATTATTTCTTTAAGATTCTCTTAAAAGACCAAGTTTGACTTCGATTAAGTTTTTTGAAAAACAGACCCGGAATCACGATTTGACGGTTCCGGGAGGTCTGTGGAAAAATATGGGACCTGAGCGTATGCCCGGAATCGAATTCCGAGGTCCCCAGCCCGAGTAATAAATTTTTATTGAAAATTATTAAATTGAAATCTTAAGGGGTTAATAAAAAGAAAAAATGCTTGATCACATTTATATCGGGCCCGTATGTTGGTTCTGGAGCCCGGTACAGGTTCGATATAATATTTTAGTCTTGTCTATGAAATTTGGTGAGAAACGGGATTGATTTGACGTGATTCGGATGTTCGGTTGAAAAGTTAGGAATTTAGGTGTTCTTGAGGATTTCATGCATTTTTGGTGTAAATCCATGGTTTTAGGTGTTAATTATGCGATTTGATTGCTTGAGCAAGTTTTAACATAGTTGTAGGACTGGTGTGAGTGTTCGGAGTGGAGCCCCGAGGGCTCGGGTGAGATTCGGGCATAGTTGGAGTTGAGAAAACACACAAGTTTTCTGGTATTTTTTGGCCCCTGCTGCAGGTCTCGCAATTGCGAGATATTCATCGAAATTGCAAACTCAAAATTGTGAGTGAGGCATCGCATTTGCGAATTTAGGCTGACTGGACAGGAGTCGCAATTGCGACCTTCTTCTTCGCATTTGCGAAACCAGGGGGTTCGCATTTGCGGGCTTTCCTTTGCTTTTGCGATCAAGACAAGGGGAGGGGATGTTCGCATTTGCGATCGAAATGTCACAATTGCGATCTCGTAATTGCGAGCCCAGTGTCGCAATTGCGACATCAGAGGGCTGGGCAGAGTTTTTAAAAACAGGACTTAGAGCATTTATTTCATTTCTACTCTACACTTGGGCGATTTAAGAGCTTCCAAAGAGGGGATTTCAACATAGCATTGTGAGGTAAGTTATTTCCATTCATCCCTAGTTTAAATACATGTATATTAGGTCGGTTAAACACCAAATATTTGGTAAAATCAAAGGAGTTAGAGCTAGACCTAGGGTTTTAATAAAACTAAGATTTAACCATGAAATTTGTTATGAAATGAACTAGAAATCATATATTATTTATCCTTAGGTAGTGGAGAACGATTTCCTTCGAAAAATTTCGGAACCCGAGCACGTGGGCCTGGGGTTGGGATTTAGGAAACTCATGTAAATAGTTGGTAAATGGCTTGATAGCTAGAAATCAATCTTGTGAGCTTATATTAACTAGTTCTTACTATATTTAACTAGTTTGTGATCGTTCGGCTCCGAATTGAGGACTTGGGCTTGTTTTCGATTTTGGAAGTACGCTTTGGAGCGAGGTGAGTCTCATTTCTAACCTTGTAAGAGAAAATTGTCCCTATAGGTAGAATAAATGAGTATTTGCTACTAAATGAGGGGGCTACATAGGTACTAGGTGAAGAGAGTCCGTGCGTAGCTACTATGATATTAATTGTTTGGGTAGTTTAGGACCCACATCATGCAAAATTTGGAGATATCTTTTATTTAAATTGCCAACTTGATCATTTATGACATGCTAGAGACCTGAGACGAACAAAAAGTGAACATATGAACTTGCTGAACCCTATAAGAGATTCTTTGTATATAAATGAGCCTTTGTGTGCATCCTTATTTTTTTCTTGATATTTATAGATCGGGCCGATCGCCTCGGTGAAATAGATGCATCTATGGTTCGTGTCGTTCGACCTTCAACATTGCACAATTTATTCTTGTTGGAGTGGGTCGTCGTCCTCGGCATAATTGCGCATGATATATATTTATATATGCTAAAGCTTAAACATGACATGCTTACTTGATAAGTATTTGAACTATAAATAACAACTGAAATATGGTCAAGAATGTGATTATTGCGTTCCTTATTACCTGTTAATTATTGGAAATTTTCATGCTTAGCGTAGCATCTTATTATGATATTATCTTGACCCTAGTAAGTATCAAGTCAACCTCTCGTCTCTAGTTCTTCGAGATTAGATGGGATACTCATTGGGTTCATATTGTTTATGTACTCGTACTACGCTTCTGTACTTAATTGTACAGGATCTGAGGCAGATACATCTGGTTACCAGTTAGGTGCGCGCCCTTGAGTTTGTGGCAGAGACTTCCATGGTGAGCTGCTTCCTTCTTATGCCGCTCAGCAGCCGGATGGAGTCTTCCTTTAATTTTGATGTCTTTCTTTATGTCAGACAGTAGGATAGAGATTTTCTTTTGTATATTCTACTAGATGCCTGTACTTGTGACACCAGGTCTTGGCACACACCTTGATAGACTTGTTTTTGGGGTTGTATTATTATGTTATTTATTTTATCTATCACTTTCGGGTTTCGAATCCAAATTCGGATAATTATTTCACTTAAATTCCGCTAAAATTAACATAAGGAGATAGAAATTTTCCGCATTGGCTTACCTGGGCACCATCATGACCTATGATGGAAATGGGTCGTGACATTAGGATAGACATTACCTACGAAAATGAAACTTGAAATATTTACAAAGTGAATGTACTTAGCTTATGATCAAAAGTTAATACTAGATGTAGTATCTAATATTATTTTGATGAATTTGAAGTGAATGCAATGTTAATTGGTTTGCAACTTCATGGCACTAAGGTTTTCTCATTCAAAATAGATATGCAGTGATATTATGTTTTAGGAAACAAATATGGTTTTCTCTAAAGAAGACAACTTCAGAGCCATGAATAGGAAAAAAAGAAATGGCAACAAAGCTGACCAATATGGAGAATTTTTCTATATCTCAAGAGATTGCTTGGGAAGACTAGACAAGTAGCTTTAACAAATTGCTTGAAAAAAAAAATCAATGTTTCCGTTCAGTTGGCAAGCATTTTGGTAATGAGATACATTTTTGTGAGAAGAGTTGCAGAAAAGGAAAAGGATAAAATCTCTGGTAAGTAGGAGTGGCAAACGAGCGGGTCGATTCGGATATGGTTCGGGTTGAAAACGGGTAATGAAAAATGGATCAATTATCTGACCTGGCCCATATTTAATACAGATAAAAAACGAGTTAACCGGCGGATAATATGGGTTACCTATATTATCCATGACTTCTTTTATATGATCATTTTTGGGAGATTCTTAGTCTCTCTAACTTGAGGAACCCCCAATTTGAGGTTTTAATAATGTCAAAGTTAGACCCATTTGTTATCCATTGGTTATTCATTGGTTATCCATTTTCTAAATGGATAATATGGTTCTTGTCCATATTTGACCCGTTTTTAAACAGTTCATTATCCAATCCATTTTTTAGTGGATAATATGGGTGGTTAACTATTTTTTTTGAATCATTTTGCCACCCCTACTGATAAGTATCTTCAGAATAGTTGATACATAAGATATAGCCACACAAGTGATATGTCTTAATCATGCTCACGTGAAGTTTCAATATGATTCTTCAATCAATGTGTATCTTTGTTTAGAATCTAACTCTACCGGTCCATGCACCTTTCAATGGTTTCTTCCAATATTTTGATAAGTTAATTATTTTTTGTGTATCTGACACTGCTTAGTATGTCTGATTTATTAGATAATGATTCTTGACTCATTTTTTACATAATAAGAACGGAAAAGGGTTATATATGCCAATGAACTATGCGAATTAGGACAGGTATGCCCGTCGTTAATTGTTTGGTACAAATATGCCTAATCCGTCCAATACTTGCTCTCATTCATGCCCTTAGTTTAACGGAACCACTATTTTGTATTCTTAAATGATTAATAACCGGGCTCAATCAAAATATGCTGACCCGATCTATGAGGACCCGACCCACCCTTATTCAAAGATATTTTCTGATATATTATTTTTGTTTGATTGAGAGATTCTGTGATCATATTTATTATTTGAATAATTTGATAATCAATTTTTTTTTATACATCATTTCGGAAGTATTCCTACTAAAAGTAGTAATTGATATTTTTTATTATTTTAATAATATACTATTCAAATTAATTTGTGCTTTCTTCAATTATTTTATCATCTTTTTTTATTTTTTTCTCACAATCTATTTGTATCTTTCACCATACAAATAACTCCATGTTCACTATAACTTAACCTGATGGATATATTTTTTTTGTTTAGATAAGTGATCATTATGTGATTGATTATTAATTTATTAGATTATTTTTTGCATTATAAATTTATTATGAAATAATTAATAAATTGTTAAAATATTGGTTCTTCTTATTAATTAATTATTTTATAATAAATATTATTTCATAACAAGCACAACTGAGAAAAATAAAAATAGATAGTATAATGATTGAAGAAAGCACAAACTAATTTGAATATTATATTATTAAAATAATAAATAAATCTCAATTACTACTTTTAGTAGGATTACTTCCCAAAATGATGTATAACAAAAAAAACTAGTTATCAAATTACTCAAATAAATAAATATGATTATCACACAATTTTTGAATCAATCAAAAATAATATCTCAAAAAATATCTTTGAAAAAGAGTGCGTCGAGTCCTAACGGATAGGGTCAATAGATTTTGGTTGGGTCTAATTATTAATTATTTAACAAAGACAAAATAGTGGTTCCATTAAACTAAGAGCATGAATGAACAAGTATTGGATAGATTGTCATATATGTGCCAAACTATTAACGACGGACATATTTGTCCTAATTCGTAAAGTTCACTGGCATATATGATCATTTTCCGTAATAAGAATTACTGTGAAGTGTTCAATCTTTGCTAATTTTTTGTATGTTTCTTAAGGCAAATTTTTTTCTATGAAATTAGTTTTGATAAATATTAACAATATTAAAAAGTATGTAGTACATGACTTGATATAAACGTGCAACGCACGTGATGAGAAACTAGTGTGTATATATATATATATATATATAT
>MU763948.1:93940-146823 GCA_026770625.1 Nicotiana glauca | reverse complement strand
GAATTCACTCACTCTCAGAAATAACATTCATATGCCACAAAAGATGCACCATAAGCTTGCCCGTAGTGTACTACTCCACTAATCGAGCTCATTCAATCTAGGATCAATTAGGACTTTATTTGGTTGTAATGTAGGCTGCGGGACAGGTAGGATACATTTAGATATAAGAGTGACTACACCTTCCTAAGCACTTTAATACATACATTTTAACATTTAAACCCCATACTTATGTCAAACCAAAATTTCACCTTCACATCAATGTAAATTACCCCTTTCTTCTTTAAGCACACTTACGTCAAGAGCCACCACTTGTCAAGAAATTTTGTTTTTCACAACAATCCAACTATATATATATTTTTTTTGTTTTTTTTCAATTCATGTGGCTCTTCTTTTTTTCAAAATAGTGCACCTTTCTTCTTATTCAATTAGTTCAACTCAAAAGCCAAACCAACCACCCCACACTTTAACTTTTACAAAGTTCATAAATAATTCAAGTGCTCATGAGAGGTTACAATGGTTCAAATAGATGGTTAATTCAAATAAATGGGTAAGGCTTGTAATGTGGTTGCCAAAGAAACGGGATTATAGGCTCAAAGAGGTTAACTACGATACATAACAATTAGGTGGGTAAAATATACATATCTGGCTCAATAAGAAAACGCCTATATCACTTCCAAGACTGAACAACACTACTATTTCGCTTTACAAACACACATGGCAAGTTCTAGGCATCAAATGCAATGCACCGAATAATATAAAATCTTACACACATATGGCACATAACTCACTCAGGATTGATTCATAGACACTCTAGTCAAAGCAGTTAAGAAAAGTTAAGATAATACAATTTAAGGTACTTATACACGAGTCAAAAAAACTGAGCCAAAGCGTCACAGCCAAAGTACTCAATATTCTCAAGGCATTACAAAGTCAAGAGATATTGCTTCATTTCAAAACAAAACACAATGGCTCCTATTCACAAAAAAAAAAACTAACTATACCTGGTTCAAATAAAACCCTTGGAAAAGAACCGCGGCCCAAAGAAAAATCAAGGGGGAGTTACTACACTAACTAAAACAAAACAAAAAATCTTTTTGGTATTTTCTTTATACTTACTTCCCTCAAGAAAACTGTCTAGAAGTTCCGTCATCAGGAAAAGTCCAATCTTTAAAAAAAAACATAGCTAAAGTAGCATGAAAAGTAACCCACACAATCTCCTCCAAAATTTGATCACGCCTAACTCTAGTCCTAAAAAGGATAAGCGGTCGTTGCAAATATAATCCGGTTTAAAAGTCCGGAGTCGAATCCCACAGAGAACTAAGGCTTAGTTGTATTTGTTTAATATCACCACGAAAACAAGATTGAAAATAAATAAACAATCGAAAACTAACTATGCTTGAATTGTAAACAATTTGAATAAAGTTCTAAGGTAATGGTTTCCCCCGTTGTTGATTTCCTTGGTTGTATATTTCTTATAGCTTTGACTTAGTTGCTTCTATAAATCATGAACTCTCCAGCTATCATAACTCTCTCTCAAACAATTATGATAATTTACTAGACGCACTTTCTCAAGCTACGCTAGCTAGATTCACATTACAGTTCACTTAGATTGCACCCGAGGTATAATTATCTCTAATCCAATCTCTAAACCCTCGGTTATGACTCTCGTCTATACTCTGGGAGTGATATTGTTCAAACAACTACCTAAATATGCACTCTCTCTCAAGCAGATACATAATAAATAGGATCGGCTAATTGAGGATCCTTTCAATTAACCACAATCAAAACGTAGTTGAACAAATAGAGATAAACAACCAATTCAAAACTATATTAATATAACAACCAAATCATCCCCAACGGGTTTCACCAAAACCCTAGAAAATGAATTAGTTATTCATAATAGTATGTAAAACTACAATACTAAAAATCATAACCAACAAGAAAAAATAGGAAGAGGAAGGAAAAACTTGTTGAAGAATTCCCCGCCTTGCTCTCAACGTGTTCTTGCCTCCTTAGGTCAAATGTGTCAAAAATATGTCCAACTCTCAAAAATACCGTTTTCCCATGTATATATACCAATTAGGGTCGGGCCCAAATAATTATACCTTCTCCTATGCGAAAAAGGACAATATTTCATGCCTGGACTGCTGCGGCCGCGGCATGGACCGCTGTGACGATCGCGGAAGGCACTGCCTCAAATCACGGCGCGGACCGCGATGTCGACCGCGGTGGACGTTCTACCGCATATTTCACCCTGTTACGTTTGGAATTTGGAAAAATGTAAAACACGAAAGTTGTATCCCTTTGAGTTATCTTTCCAACCAAATATTATGGTGACCAAATGGAGGTTTTAGCAAAGAGTTATGTTTATTTTACTAGACAGTGCACAATATGCCTCCTCGAGTCTTCGTTCGTACTTAATTATCAAATTTAACCCCCGAATACGATCCCGGATTAATTCCTTGAGATTTTACTCAGACTTTAAAGCTCTAAATCACTTAAATTCATTCTATAACATCTATATAGATCGGAATCACACCTACAAGGCATAAAACACATAATTAGTGCAAAACACTAGCGATTAAAGCGCAAACTCAACTAAAGTGCAGTAAATTAGAGCGTAATAATCGACTAAAATACGTAATTATAGCCTATCATTAGAGCAATAGGTTCCTAGGGTCTCACAAGTCATGAGCAAGTCTAGTAGAGTATCGCGGATCGGTACGGAGACGTTTGTACTTATCCTCGGGAGGCTGCAGGACTGTTAGGAGTAATTCCCTTCTTTATTCCTTATCGTGCGATATGATCCTTGGAGGCGTATGCCTTTGATTCATTCCTACCCAATCTTATACGACGTGAACCGCTTGTTATAAATCGAGAATTGAAGAACCGTAATGGTACTACAGATGTGATACGGGTGTTTCTCCCGGTATAGCTGATCGGATTATTATCGTCGCTTTGTAGAAGGATATTCTATTGTGTCAGCCAGTAGCAGTACTTTTGAGGGATCTGAGGCTAGGCACAAGCTTCCATAATGCTTGTGAACGATTGTTCCGCAGTAGTGATATGATGGTAGGATGTATGCCAACGTGTGGGGGCAGTGAATGACTTGAAGGGAGGTTTATTCAGTGCATGATCTAGAGATTCAGTATTTTATTCCTGACAGGGGAAAGGCAATCGAACTAAGAATGGTCAGATGTGGGCTGATAGAGTAATGAGACTTGGTATTTGCGAGCGTGGTGGAGCTTTCTTCTATGAGGGGATGTCGTTGTCCTAAGTGAATGTACTAAGCTCGCTGGTGTTGCGACCTTCCACAATTCGCCTTTGAGGCAAGATATTGTGAAATAGTATAAAAATGCGGCTGTCAGATATCGCAGGGTGCAGAAGTTCAGGGTTGAATCAGTGTTTCTAATGTTAACGATGTGAGAAAGATAATCTTCCGAAAGGTGTAAAGGTCCAAAATATGGAAGAAAAAAGCGTTTCCACGACGCCTATGCTTTGCAAGCCTACATAGGGTACAAGATCGAAAAGAATGCATTGGATGGATGCCCGGGCATTGAGAAGGAATGACGTTAGCAGTAATTATGGGTTCAAGTGCCACGAAGATAGATTTTATTTAAGGTAGTAGCTGAGCAACAAAAGATCAGGAAAGATATGTGGGAAGTGTCAGCGATGGCTAAAATTTCTAAAAGGCCGAGTATAAGAGGCCAAGGTCGAGTAGTCGACTAAAAGGTGAGTTTCGCCAAAGTGGAAGAGTTTGGAGTGATTTGGGAATCATAGTGATTGGTGGTTTGGTCCAAAGTATGGGATATTATGCAGTAGGAGATTTTAATATAACGGGTAGGAGCTGCTGGAAAAGAAGAAGGATACAATATAACTTTGAATTGGGAGGATGTTGCCGCAAATTTAATTGATGTCCAGGAGGGGTGAATCGACTTGTGCAACTAGAGATTGAGCTTGGACTCAGGTGGGTTATTACCTGTGAGCAGGTTAGCAGTCGCATAGTTGGCGAAGCTTCTGCGAAGATTCTATTGGTTATGTAGCAAAAAGATCTATCGTGCGAATATGGTTGATGATTCAGAGTATAAAAAAGGGTTTTACAGTAAGATTCCGAGAATATTTGCAGTTGATTGCGCAAGGTTACGTCAATAAGAGATAAAGAATCCTGGTGAATCCTAGAGTTATGTAATAATGGCTTCAAGCTAAGTGTCAGAGTCCCACCGCCTATGATTGGGTTGCATGGTTAACTACTTGCGAGGTTTCTAGTTATTAGCATAATGATGGGTTACTTCAGCTACGGGAAAAGAACATAAATGGTAATTTGAGCAAAGAAAAATTGTTTGAAGGTATGCCATGGTTGGCCTTATTGGCTCATGTTTAGACTTGGGGAAGGAGTCGGGATTTATGCCTTGTGTAGATGCGGGTTTCAAGGGAAGTGATTCTGTTGGGTGCTTCGTCGAGAAGGTATGCATGTTCTAGAAAAATCATAGAGTTGACTATATTCGGAGCCCAGTCAGAGCGGGTGGCTCTCAACAACGGTCCTAGTGGATTCAAAGGGGTAAAGTGTGGTGCCTAATAATTTTGAGCATATAGGTACGATTAAGAATCAAGCTTAGTAGCAGCTTATGAGAAGGTGCCCAGAATGTTTTAGGATGTTTCAACCTGCATTGTAGCAATTGGGAGGTATGAAATGGTTCGTGCGATTTGAGACAACATGGTCTCGTGATTCAAGGTCAATCGGGATGAGTGCTAATGCAGTTAAGGCAATCAAGGATAAATTGGAAGAAGATAGACTGGTTAGCCATAATCTAATTTGGCGTGTTGCTCGTAGTGAGCAGTTCTTTCAGCGTGATCAAATTATGCAAGTGATTGGTGATGGTACATGTGAGGCTTGTCAGTCGCCGTAATTGATGTTATGAAGAAGTATTCTACTGTTATGGCCTGTCATGTATAGGTGGGTCCCAGAAGGGCTATGGTTGCTCAGAACACTACTTAGAGATTTTCATATTTCTACAGTTATAAGAATTCACATGCGTGTTGCTATGGTTCTCCTTAAGTGAGTTAAGTGAAAAGCTTTTATATGATGAAATGTTAGTCCAGTAGTGGTCACGAAGTTATGATGAAGATCGTGTTCTATCGTATGTTGGCATGTTGGGTGCAGTGAGTGGTATGGAATTTGAAGTGAAGATCAAGGTAACGGTTCAGTGTTGGCAAGGATATCACGAGCTTGGATGAGCAGGGAAGGAGTTTCGATGTTCAAGGTAAGTTGGTATTGTCTTCAGCGTCACCTAAGATTGGTATTTTGAAAAAGGGGCTTTGTATCCTGGTTAATGATTCTTGATCGCTTTTCATCGTTAGTGCAGTCGGTGGGTTGGAGGTACGACCTAGTCATTTGTTATGGTAGGTTGTGGGATCGTGTCCCACAGAGGGATTGTATAAGTATGGCATGTAGTCACTTGATTGATTAAAGTTTTAAACCAAGTACGAAGGTTGTGATGGTGTCGCTAAATTGAGAATTTAATGCCGGGAGGGCACTCCATTTATTATGTTGTGGACTGTGGGGGATTACTCCAGTTGTGATGGTTGCTCTTGTGAATTATGAGAAAAAGGGGGGATTATTATGGACCTTTGAAGGGTTATTTGCCTAGTTTGGTACGATCAGGATCGACTTGAGGTCGGTGGATGAATTCAAATGTGAATATGGGCTCTATATCTGGCCAGATGTGTTCATTTCAACAAATTGCTCCTTATGAAGAGTAGTCGGGGTGCTATTTTGTCGTCAGCTATTTCATGTAAAGATAGATTGCGCGGTGCAAATTCTGAGACGGCTTGGTGAATTACTTATGTGTTAAGGTTCCGCGTAGAGATGATGTTATATGAGTAGGGTGGCTTTTGAGATTTCAAATCGTATATCGCACCTCAGTTGTGCTTAAGTTTTGTGGCTTTTGGCGCTATATGTCTCCCCAGGGATGGAATTATGCACCTAGCATGCTTGTGACCGATATTCAGTGTCTTGCTGTAATGAGCAATTTATCTTGATGTATATCTCCTTATGTGAGTTCTATGTATGGATCGGGTAGCACAACGCAACAGTGGGAAGCTGAGTACGGTTCTCCGTATCTGTTTTTATGTGTTTTGTTTCCTATTTTACGAGGAAAGCTTATATTAGATGTGTGCGCGCATCGCATGTATGATTTGCGGGTGGGGTGTTTGTTTAATTAAGTCGCCCGCATCGCATGTATGATTCGCGAGCGGTGTAATTGAATTTCCTTCTCAAAGTTTGCTTTCCTTTATATCGCGTTCGATATGGTAGCCTATTGGCACATTGTAGCATCATATCGGACTTTTGGTCATGTCGGGGTGGCTTATTGCCAGAGCAGTTCGTACTAGGTGAGACGAGATTATTGAATTCGAGATCAGTGCAATCAGAGTATATGAAGTATATCAAGGAGCTAAGACCATTATTTGGTTCAGAATGAGGTGATAGTTCTTGACATGAGTATAGACCCAATGAATTGTTGTTTCGACAGTGGTTAAGAATTTATACACATCTCATCCATTGTGTCGGTATTGCAAGAGTTAGAACAAGACCTATGTATGTCATGCGGTGCAATGGGTGTATCAGATTCGTGAAATTTTGACTAAATTGACCAGAAAATGTTATTGTGGTCCTATGAGAAAAATGGTGCAAGGAGTGAATTCAGCTAAGGTATGCAGTCACGTCTTGGTACTACGTGTAGTGATTGATATGATGATCGTATGTTGGAAACAGGCCTAGCATAGAATTTCGGATGTTGGAATTGGGCTCTAAGGCTTATTTGCTTGAATAAAAGGAAACATCTTCAAAATTGATCGAGCTAATATGCTCAACTAAGTTGTGGTAGCAAGGGAAGGTGCATGAAGTGTTAAACAATGATTTCAGACTACTTTAGTGTAGTTCTTAGCACGTTCAAGGACGAACATATATTTAAGTGGGAGAGAATGTAACGAACCGATAAGTTGTTTTGAGACCTAGCACGTCATTCAGCAGTCTGAGGCCATGATCCGCTTCATTTCAGGTATTATGACTTATACGCATGGTCGGAATTAAATTTCGGGAAGTTCAAAGTTGATTTGGAAAGAGAATTCTCATTTCGGAAGATTAAAGTTGAAGGAATTAACCATGATTGGATTTTAAGTAAATGACCTCGGAATCGAGATCTAAAGATCTCAGCAGGTTCGTATGATGATTTTGGACTGGGGCGTATACCGGGTTCGGGTTTTGGATAACTCGGGAGCGTTTTGGCGCCTATTGTGGAAGTTAAAATTTTGGAAGAAATTTCATAAGTTTGGCTGGAAGTACACTTCAGTGTTAATGATGTCCATTTGGGATTTCGAGTATGTGAATAGCTCTGTATGGTGATTCGGGAGTTGGGAGCATGATCGGAAGTGAATTCGGAGGTCTGTAAGTCATTTTGAAGTCATTTGGCTAAAGATAGAAATTTGAAGGTTTTTCAGAAGTTTGACCGGAAGTGTACTTTTTTATAGCGGGGACGGAATCCGATTCTGGAAGTTGGAGTAGGTTTGTAATGTCGAATATGACTTGTGTGCAAAATTCGAGGTCAATAGGACATGATTTGATAGGTTTCGGCATCGAATATAGAAGTTTGAAATTCTAAACTTCATTAAGTTTGAATTGGGGTGTAATTCATGGTTTTAGCGTTGTTTGATATGATTTGAGGCCTCGAACAAGTCCGTAATATGTTTTAGGACGGGTTGGTAGGTTTGGTTGAGGTTCTAGGGGCCTCGGGCGTGTTTCAGATGCTCAACGGTTCGATTTTTGCCTTGTGAGGATTGCTGGTTTTCTGGTATAAGTGCAGCAGCTTTTTACTCTATGCGATCGCGAGAGAGGGTCTGCGATCGCATAGAGCAAGAGTCGAGGGAGCTGGAATTTTGGCCTATGTGATCGCAGGAGGTTCTATGTGATCGTAGAGGAGGAAGTCTGGGGCTTATGCGATCATAGAGGAGGAAGTCTGGGGCTTATGCGATCGCAGGGTTGGTGTCGCGATCGCACAGAAGGAATTAGGGAGGCAACAGAGTTGGCCTATGCGATCGCCGGGCTATGTTTGCGATCGCATAGAAAAGGGTCACTTGGGCAGTGTTCTTTTAAAATCGGGTTTGGCTCATTTTCACTTCATTTCTTCCATGGGAGCTGATTTTGGAGCAACTTTGGAGTGTCATTTTCATCACCAAGCATGCGGTAAGTGATTTCTACTGGTTTTGAGTTAAATACAAGGTTTATATATGGATTTAGACATTGAAATTTGTAGATGTCACACCTCCTTTTTACTACTACACCCCCGGAAGAGCGTATAATAAAGGGAGTCTTTCCAATTAAAGGACAACCGAAACAGGATTATTTATTTAAAGAATTCAGAGTCGCCACTTGGGAGATTTATGGTGTCCCAAGTCACCAGTTTAAATCCCAAATCGAGGAAATGAATGACTCTGTTTAACAGTCCGTAAACCAAAAATTCGGGTAAGGAATTCTGTTAACCTGGGAGAAGGTGTTAGGCACTCCCGAGTTTCGTGGTTCTAGCATGGTCGCTTAACTGCTATATATGGCTTAATTATCTGATTTTAAACAATTATGAACCTATGTGCAAATTTTAAATTTTAACCGCTTTTATTCATTTTTAGAGAAAATTGCAACGTTATTAAAACACGTCTCGAACTACGTCACATAAATGCACCTGTGGCTTTTGACATAATTCAACATCGTTGAGATTTGGATTTGGGTAACATAAATGTGCACCCGAGTTTAGGAAAGTAATATTATTAAATAATGTGCCTAAAGCAACTAACACGTTGTTAACTAACACGTTGTTAACTTTGCAGGAGGCCATGGAAGTTCGTTAAATGGCACGTCCCAAGTTCTAAGTATTTTAAAGAAATAATTAAAAAGGGCTACGCAATTTGTCATTTTTTGTGTAGCATGGCGCACCTCAATTATTCTACAAGGACCCAATAATGGTTAAGGAATTAACGAGATATCTTTTATTGCTAACTAAGACCGGAACCTTGAGAATGAATTTAAGGAAGGTTGTTTTATTTCATTTTTTAGAATTTGAACTTAGTCTAATGAGAGGCCCAAACATGAGGAGGCAACCCAAGTGTTATATTGTCAACAAATGAAGGATGAAATTGGGCCAAAACGTGAGACCCAAACACATTAAAAGATTTAAATCCTTCCAGCTTTAATACAAATCCAAATACGGTATTTCAAAACCCAACTATTGGCCTAGCTTTTAAACTATTCTGCACAGCCCATTTATTATCTAACATGCAAGTTCACTATAAGCATGTTTTATCTTTCAAAGGACAATCAGAACTGACTACACTATCAATCCAAGGTTTAACAATTGACAAGTTCCAAACCAAATGGGCATATGGCCCGAGAGTCACGAGATAACCCAACTCAATGCCTGAGGGTCTACACGCTCACAAAGGGGCAAACAGGCATGTTCACTAATTATTGGCCTAAAAGGGCCCACATCCCTGTAAGTCTAACACTGAATAGTCACCGAATTGAACTTACACTTACTGAACACTGAAACACTGATTGAGATTAACTACAAGCGATTTAAATATAACCAAATTTACATAATAACTATTCATGTCACAGGAGTCAATGTTTGTAAAACATATTAACCATATAACCATTTTCATGCTTTGAATTTGTTTCAAATGATCCTGAGTATAAAAAAAAAATTCACAAGTCAGTGAGATGCTCAGAATATCAAGTCCATGTCAACATTACATATAGAATTCAACCAAAGGTCATCTAATAGGCCACTAATCCTTATTACTGCTATGCTATTTCGTTATAATCACCATGTTCTAATTTGACAACCATTATTAACAACCTCGTTACTGCAATAATACAAACTAAACTCGAAAGAAATCCAACTCTAGCTACTAACTCTAATGCTCAGAATTAGAAGAAAATCACCACACTAAAAATAACAGGATCTAATTATCAACTACAATCATGTTTTGACAAATACATTAAACAAAACTTCGAAGCCATATAATAGTTACAAAACTGAGTTTATAAGCGATTCTCAGCTCAAGCTTCAGATTACATGTCAAATAGCACCCAGAGAGATCAAAATATACCTAGAAAAGAAGAAATAAATAGGGGGTAAGAGTCAATTGGCTCAACAACAGCAACAGAACAGCAGAGTTACTCTCATGCCAATGGAACAGTGATTCAGACAGTTCAAACCCAAAAAAATGCAGTTCAAGCTAACTAAAACCAGTCTCAAATACAACCAACCCAGTAAATACCAAACATGACTCAAAGAAAGAATACTTCAGCTTGTAAAGCAAAAATCACAATGAAACAGTAAATATGGCAACTTAAAACCAACTTTTAGGACCCCAATTCAACCTATTGCACGCTCAGACAAATTACGATTATTTTAGCAATTGACCAAAGTTTAAAAATCACTAAAGGGAACAATGTAACAGTCAAATTTTAGGCCGCTCCTATTTCTGTGTTCTTTTCCTAATTTTTTTTGAATTAGAAGAAATGGCTGCCTTTATAGGCAAGGCAATAGGGCAACATCAGATTTTTGTTTTGCCCTCAGGTCCTTGATTTTATAACTTGTTAGCCAAGTCATAGTTAAAATTTGCTAGCAAAACCCTATTGGAAGCTTCTTGTTCTTTTGCTGAAAGATTCCTTTTTTAGTTTTTCCCAAACTACCCTCTAAGCCCTTTATTTTTACTCCTATCGACCGAACAGATCAGGGCTGACCCAAAGCCTTTGGGCTCCCAACAGAGATGGGCTTCTAATGCCCCCAAGTCTACCAATGGCCCTAAAACTAATCATGAATCTATAATTTAAGCAAAAGCTGACAAAAACCCCCAAAGTAATTAACAAGCCCAAATCAACCAACATTAATCATAACTCAAAAAAATACAGATTCTAACAAAGTACTAATCTAATTATATGATTGAAAAGCTTAAAAACCTACTGATTTAAACATCCTGAAACTAATTCGAATCACAAAAACATGAAAACCAAAACAAGAAAATAAACCCAACATCAGAAGAAAAAAGTGAAAGCACAGAGAATACTGATGCTATCCGTCAAGGATCGATGAAGACGAAGGAATTGTCCACATGTTTCTGGTCCGGTCTGGGATGAACAAATCTCGATACGAGCCTAAATTGTCGTCGATCAATTGTTCTAAACAAAACAACAGCTTAACTAAAGTTTTGAATCGAGTCGATTCTTAAGGGTATGAGAATCGACCCGTTATTTTCCCTCTGGTATTCAGATTCAAGCTTGAGGTGAAGGTGTGGGGATTTCGGGGAGATTGATAACGGCTTGATGCTTGAGAGATTACGGGGAGTAGCTGGCGCAAGTTTGGTGTGACTCAGAGCTTCCTCACCGGTAAGCATGGTGGAAAGATTATATTTTTAGGGTTCTGTATGAGAGAAGTGAAAAAGACGAAACAAAACAGGTTGTTTGAGAACTGAAACTGATTTCTATTCATTCGGATACTTAAGCTATTGAAGAGAGATATTGGCCGTTGGATTGAAATGAATTAACAGACCAAAGTCTCCTGATGCTAAATGAGGTCGTTTGGTTAGATGGGTAGGGCTGGTAACTTTTGGGCCAAAAGTTTGGGCATTGGGGAATTAATCTAAAATGGCCCAACTAATTGGGTCTTTTATTAAAGACAAACATTTTCCTTCTAATTTCTTTCTTTTTTTTCTTTCTCTTTTAGGTTTTTTAAGATTTTGTTAAATACAAAAAATAAATGAAAAGAAAAATCTGATTTAACTCTAACAAAATCTATAACTAATTGCATTCCCCAAAATTAACTAAGTCCTAAATTAAAAGAACACTACCAAATTCAAAAATTAAAAGTCCGAAATGCAAAACAAACTATTTTGAGCTTTTTCCTTCTTTTTTTTATAAAATAACTAATTACTAATTAATATTAAAATGCAAAGTTAAATCCTAAATGCAAAACGCAAGATATTGTTTTGTATTTTTATGAATTAAAATGCACAAAGAAAATGCAAACAATTAACATAAAATGTCACAAAAATCCACAAAATTGTAAATACTGAAAGAAATTATTTTGTTTTGAATTTCTGATAGTAATTCGTATAGGGCAAAAATCACGTGGTCACACCTGCCCCTCTTTGCTCAGAAACATGAAGAGTTTTCGTGCAAAGATAAGTGAGCGGATACGAGTGATTTTTTCCCGTTTGAATACTCCGTGTGAAGCATTTTTGAAAGAGTTGACCGCACCCTGCTTCTGAGGTTGCCTACATATCCTTGTCTAAAAAGGAATCAGGTCAGTGTAGTTCGGGAGGGTCTGGTAGCTGGGACTACCGTGGAGCTGTGATTTCACTGTTGCTGCTACTGTTGCTACTGCTTACTGAACCCCCTTATTAAACCATGTCAAAATAAAAAGAAGCTAGACTAAGCTATGATCTATAAATTACAAAAGTCCTATCTATATCTTCAAACTTGATCTTGTGGTTCTTGTTGCCTTATTGACTTGTATTCCCCCGGCGACATCCTTTTGTTACTGCCTTGAATTGTGATCTGAGATGTTTGCCCTTTTTCCAGGTGGCTGCCTTACTGCTGACTACACTTTGCGATATTTTCCTTTCTCCGGGTGATGCTTGACCGCTGAACTTGAATGTGTTCCCTGCTCTCCAGATGGGCTCCTGATTGCTGACTTGAAATGTATTCCTTTGTTCTTGAAACGGGCTCTTGACTGCTAAAAATTGAAATGTATTCCTCTGTTCTCTAGGAGGGCTCCTGATTTCAACAATACAACAAAGAAAATCTCTTGCTCCAGTTTGGTGGTTGGGCATCATATTAACAGACATTAATAAGAATGTGAAAGCTAAAGCTTGAATTGTACTACCTCTGTTCTTCAGGCGGGCTCCTGACCGCTGAACTTGAATGTATTTCTTCGTTCTCCAGGCGGGCTCCTGATTGCTAAAACTTGAATGTGTTCCTCTGTTCTCCAGGTGGGCTCCTGATTGCTAAAACTTGAAATGTATTCCTCTGTTCTCCAGGCGGGCTCCTGACTACTAAAACTTGAAATGTATACCTCTGTTCTCCAAGCGGGCTCCTGATTTCAACAATACAACAAAGAAAATCCCTTGCCCCAGTTTGGTGGCTGGGCATCGTGCTACCAGATATTATTAAGAATTTGAAAAGTAAAACTTGAATTGTAGTACCTCTGTTCTTCAGGCGGGCTCCTGACTGCTAAAACTTGAAATGGATACCTCTATTCTCGAGGCGGGCTCCTGACTGCTAAACACTTGAAATGTATACCTCTGTTCTCCAGGCGGACTCCTGACTGCTAAAACTTGACGGTTATTCCTCTGTTCTTCAGGCAGGCTCCTGATTGCTAAAACTTGAAATGTATACCTCTGTTCTCCAGGCGGGCTCCTGATTGCTAAATCTTGAAATGTATTCCTCTGTTCTCCAGGCGGGCTCCTGACTTCAACAAAATATAGAAAACAAAGAAACATTTTCTATCCCAGTTTGGTAGCTGGGCACATGGGTGAGTGTTAAACTGAATTATTCTACCAACTATTATTAATAATTCGAAAGCTACATCCTATTTCCAGGGAGGTCATGACAACTCCTAAGTGAACAAAAATTACAAACCTAAGTTATATCTTCTAAAGGTATTACTCCCACTACATTTGTTATCTGAAAGGTCTTAAACTAATCCCTATTATCCAAGAGGGTCCTGACAACTTCTAGTTGAAAGACAATTTTAACCTAAGCTATATCTACTGGAGGTACGACACCCACTATATCTTGTTATCTAAGCTGCACTTAAAACTACGCCCCATTATCCAGGAGGGTCCTGAAAACTCCTAATTGAATACTATCTTCAACATGCAAACTTTGAAACCAACTAATATTCTTTGGGGTATATTTATGCTAAATTATGCTACTCATGATTGTTTTGAAATTTAAACTAACTCCCATTTTCCAGGAGGGTCGTGAGAGTTTACGCTTAAACCTGTTTTGGTGCTTGCTCTTTCCCCTATGGAGAGTTTCTCCGAAACAAATGAAATTTTCTTCCCCTGTTTCAATCCAAGAAAAATCTTGTGAGTTAAAAATGTGGTGGTTGGTTTGTGGCCTTGAACTCTGAGGGAGATTTCTCCTTCAACTTCCCATGATGACTGATTTCCACTCGAAGACCTTGCTTGTTTATTGGCTAACCACTTTCACTGTCACCCTTATCACAGAAAATACCTCTTCTCCGTTCAAATCCAATATCCTTTATTTGATGCATTGCATGAACTGGCGCCAACCTTTGTGTCTCACATGAATCCCAAAGCACGTCCATTGCCCCCACTCCGTGTATATGTTGTTCTTTCTTGGCTTAACCACTGGCCTCGGCCTTGAGGTCTGTTGCTCCTTCACTTGTCATGATAACTGATTTCCATTCGAAGACCCTGCTTGTTCCTGGACTAACCACTTCCTTTGTAAACCTTAACCCAGAAAATACCTCTTCTCGTTTAGACCCAATACCCTCTATCTGTTGCACCGCTCATACCGACACTTACCAAACCTTTGTGTTTCACATAGACTCCCAAGCATATTGATTGTTACCAACTCAGTCCGCATGTTGTTTTTTCCTGATTTAAATCACTGGCCTTGGCCTCGAGATCTATTTTTCCTTCATTTGCCATGATAACTGATTCCCACTAGAAGACCTTGCTTGTTTATTAACTAACCACTTTCTTTGTTACCCTTGACACAGAAAATATCTCTGATCCATTCACCAAACACCCTCCATCTTGTTTCATTATTCTGATTTGATATGTACCAAACCCTTGCATTTCACAAGGATCCCAGAGCATGTTGATTGTTGCCAACTCAGTGTGCCTGCTGTTCATTCCTGACTTATGACGCTTTGATGTGTTCACCAGATCCTGTTTTGTTCAATTGGAAAGCTTGGTGGCAGATTTTGAAGTCATTTTTCACTTGTTAGGACCAAACAGACTCAAGAGGAGGAAGTAAACAAAACAAAAGGAACAGAGTAAAGGACAAAGGAAAGAAATGATTCCTAACAAGAAAGCTATGAAGTAAAAACCTATCAGATGTGGATACCGACTCTAATGACCATGACATGCACCTGCGACCTATTCTGTTAAGCAAATCTAATGTTCAGCTCTTGTCATGCCTTTTTACCGTGAAACTGGGCTTTAATGCTCCGCTTATCCAATCTGGTTCACAATCCTTATTCGACTTGTAGTGCCCGAAAGGTTTTCACCATCAACCCTCTCTCATTTTTTTCTTTCTCTCAACTTACAATTGCCTCATGATGCCCATGAAGGTTTTCATCAATAAGACTCTCTCATTTTTTATTTCTCTCAGCTTTCATCACCTTGCGGTACCCGTGAGGGTTTTCATCAATAAGACTCTCATTCTTCATTTCCCTTATTTGGACCGGAGTGTTGCCCCTGATATGATTCACCTCTACTCGTTTGACTTGGCATCTCTCGAAGACTAATCAGAAGGTCTTTCTTTAGACCTTAATGTGGGCTTTTGGATAGGGTTAGAAATAAAGGGTATCAAAGGATCGAAACAATTCAAATGGGTTCAAAATTATAACTTTTGGAATCAGCTTTCTTACAACAACCACAACTTCTGCCACAGTTTCTTGCTTGGGGACTTTCGAATTTTTTTTTTATGAGACCGAACTGTGAGGCTGTCTGTGTATCCTTAAAAGGAATCAGGTCGAACGTAGTTCATGTCATAGAAATTACTTTGTTATTGTGATTTCTCTTTTCTTTTTCTTCCTCTTTCTCTTCTTTTCTTTTCTTTCTTCCTTTTCTCTTTTTGTTGTTTTGTTTTTTCTTTTCTTTTTCTTTTTCTTTTTTTCCCTTTTTTTTCTTTTTCTTCTCTTTTTTTTTCTTGTCTTCGTCCTTTTTTCCTCCTCTCTCTTTTCATTCTTTGCTTTTCTCTTTTTCCTTTACTTATCCTTTACTCTTGTATTTCTGATCTTTGCTACTGATTCTAAAAGAGGGGTATGAAACAAAATAAATAAGTCTCAAAGGGGTAACGAAGGATAAGGTGTTTAGATAGTAGAACAAAATGCCTTCGTCGTTCTAATCTTCAAGACATGCCAAGTACAAACAACATAATCAAACACACCAAGGAAAATATTTGTAACATCTTTTCATTGTATCAGACTTGATAACCATATCCACACATCCGCCTTCTATATCTGTTAAACACAAAGCCCTATTGGACAACACTCTCACTCTCTTACCACGAACGGCCCCTATCAATTTGGGCAAACTTTCCTTTGGCTTCAAACTGATGCGGCATGATACATTTCAACAGTATTTCTTTATGTCCTATCTGCCCCAATTTCACATGGTTCGGGATTCAAATGATCTCAAAGTGTCTAAATCTGTACTTATTTCCCTCAAATGTCCCTATCATCTTCCAAATTATTTTAATGCCTCATGACTAAACTAACTTTTAAGCTCAGGCTGAGAACTACGAATGCATGTCATGTCACCAGAACCAGCATGAAAAGAACTGTAAAAAGAGGAGAGAACTAAACAGGAGAAAATGACTAGAAATAATAGAAAATAGGAAATTGCATTAGACAGACGATAAAACGGTTCGACCAACAAGACAAGAAAAACAAACTGGGGTACAACCTTGGAACAAACCTAGACAACATTAAACGAGCTACTACGACTAGACAAACAAGGAAAAATGAAAGGATATAAGGGTTTGAGTCACAAGACAATATCCGGATTACAACCCCGGACAACAGAAATGACAACAAAATAAACCACCAAAACTCCACTCTGGCTGACCAAGAAATGGAGCGTCTTTCCAATTACCAAGCACGGTATCTTAGCCACTGAATTCTGCATCAACAATACTAGGACCTTCACAAGTCTTCATCACGTTATTCTTAGCAAACTGCTTTTGGGTTCCTTTTGCCGGCTCGTTCTTAAGATCAACCTCTGATAGTGCTAAAAGCTTGGTAGCCCTTGGACCTTCGAGGCTCCCAGAATTCTCACATTCCTTTTCAAAATAAATCATGCCCACCATATGCATCTCATTATGCACATGTGATGGACTTTGGCTAGTATTTGCTGCATCCGGATGTTGTACGACAATGTCGCCTGCATCAATAAGCTTCTGAATTGCTTTCTTCAGATTCCAACACTTCTCTATGTCATGCCCCGGGGCATCTGAGCAATATGCACACCTTTGAGAAAAATCAAACTTCTTTGACAGAGGGTTTCACATTTTTATCTGAATCGGCTTCAACATGTCCAATTGCTTCAACCTTCGGAACAAACTGGCATATGATTCTCCAATAGGGGTGAAAGCCTTTTCTTTTTTCAGTAGCCTCTCATTCTTAAACACTTGATTGGGTCGGAAACCTGATCCAGGAGGTTTTCGGTATGCTCGTGGGGGTGGATAGGCATTCTGTGGAGCTGGGTACGGAGAAAGTGATGTACGATTTTGGGAGTTCTGTGGAGAAAAGTAGCATTGGGGAGGATCATCTAGTACACAAGGATATCCATGGGGACGATGTCGAGACTGGAAGTGTCGATCAGGAAAGCCCATCAGATCATCTTTTCGGTTTCTCTTTCTTTTACCCAAGCTTACTGGGATGTTCTGAATGTCTTTAGAACAACTCATGATTTTTCCTGACTTGATTCCTTTTTCTACTAGCTCCCCCATTTTTAACACATCATCGAAAGGCTTTCCTAAGGCCGGGATCAAATGACTGAAGTAGGTAGGTCCATGGGCTTGTAGGAAAAGCTCAACCATTTTTTCCTTACCAATCGGGGAACTAACTCGAGCAGCTTGCTCCCTCCATCTGAGCCCAAACTCCCTAAAGCTTTCTTCCGGCTTCTTTTCTATTTTAGATAGGGAGGAGCGGTCTGGGGTAACGCCTGATTTGTATTGAAAGCATCGCATAAATTCTTGAGCCAGGTCATCCAATGTATGCCACATACCAACATCTTGATGAGTATGCCAGTCCAATGCCACCCTAGTTAGGCTCTCACTGAAATACGCCATCATCAAGTCATCTTTCTCTCCAACAATTCTCATTTCATTGCAATTGACTCTCAGGTGGGCTACTGGATCTCCACACCCATCATACAAGTTAAAATTTTGATCCATTGAACCCCGCATGCAGGTGGACGTCATGGGACAATCCTTTGTAAGTCATGCTACCCTGGCCTCCCATTCTTCGCTTGTTATTTAAAGACTGTTCTGTGCCTTTCAGCCTTCTAGGCATCCCATCTCGCCCTTCTCTTCCTGTAACCTTTTCATTTTCAGCATAAATCTCATCCCGGCAGCTCTTCTTGTATGAATCAAGGACCTTGTGGGCAACCTTTAAGGGGTTATTACCAGTATTTCAAGTCACTGCTGCGGCGTGCAGCCCGAGCCACCCATAATCAGTCCATAAAAACATCATAAGCCCCATGGGCATTTATAAAATAGTAGTTCTCAGACCGAAATAACATTTAAAATATCATTTGAGTTTTTAAAACATAGAAATATGGCTGAGTTTGCAAAACAGTATTTAAAACCTTGGACTGAAACCAAATGATATGCAAGTCATGCTAAAGCAGTAATATCAATCCCCGAAGGATTTACATAGTTGGCACGAAGCCCAAACATGGCAATTAGCCTAAATTATGATGATAACAAGTAGTTTCAATCAATACACGGTGAAAATCAACAACCGGGACGGACCAAGTCACAATCCCCAATGGTGCTCTACCCCACGCTCATATCCGGCGTGCAAGTCACCTCAATACAATACTATGATGTGAAAATTCAGGGTTTCAAACCCTCGGGATATCATTTACAAGTATTACTCACCTCGAACCGGAAAAATCTCTACCCCGCGACGCCTTTGCCCCTTAAACCGGCCTCTACGCGCGTCGAATCTAACCAAAATCAGAGCGAATGCATCACAATATGCTAAGGGGATAATACCCAATCAAAAACAATCGAGAAATAGCAAAAATCTCGAAACTAGCAAATCACGAGCCTCGGACCCGCTTCTCGAAAAATTACAAAACTCACATTACCGAATTATTTGTCTCGCCACGAGTCCATACATACCAAGAACTCCCAAATCTGAGCTCAAATGACCTATGAAATCCCAATTTGAAACATTAAAACTCAAGCCCTAGCTTTACCCCTTTTTAATGAATTTCAAGCAACTTCCATGTTAATTCTACCATAAACTTGAATAATTAGGCCAAGGAACTTACCTCCATTCGATTCTCAGTCAACACCCTCGAAAATTCTCGCCCAAAGCTCCCAAAATCGCTCCACAATGGAGGAAAAATGACATAAGCTCGCGGATGAAATAATGATATAAACCCTTCTGCCAACAGCGATTTTCGCTTCTTTTGCTAAATAACTGCACCTGCGGTCACCGCATATGCGTCCAAATGACCGCTTATGCGGTCTGACTTAAATCCCCAGGGACCGCTTATGCGGTCTAGAACCGCTTCTGCGGTCGCCGCATTTGCGGACTTTTGTCCGCTTCTGCGGAAATTGCCAAGCCTCCAGGAACCGCATTTGCGACCTCCCCGCCGCATCTGCGGAACCGCCTATGCGGTCCCTTTTCCGCAGATGCGGAAATGGCTGAACCAGCAACCTTTAAACATGCAACAACTCTGAATTCTCCGTTTAACCACCCGAATTCACCCCGAGGCCCTCTGGACCTCAACCAAAAGCACAGACATGATCTTTTACCTCATTCAAACTTGCTTGAATCATCACAACACTATCATTAACATCAAAATCATCAAATTTCACCAAATCAAAGCCTAAGTTCTTCAAGAACTTCCGAAATACACTTTCGATCAAAAACCCGACCAAACGATGTCCGAATGACCTAAAAATTTGTACACATATCCAAAATCACTCAACGAAGGTATAACAACTCTCGGAATTCCATTCCGAACCTCGGATCAAAATCTCACCTCTCAACCAGAATTCGCCAAAATTCTAACTTGGCCAATTCAAGCCTAATTCTACACCGGACCTCCAAATTCAATTCCGATCACGCTCATAAGTCACAAATCATCTCTCGGAGCTAATCGAACTATCAGAATTCACACCCGAGCCCTATAACCTATAAGTCAACATCCGATGGACTTTTCCAACTTAAGTCTTCTTAAAAGAGACTAAGTGTCTCATTTCTTATCAAAACCATTGCAATTCAACCTGATTACACAAGATACGGATAATGAAGCATAAAGAAGCTGAAAATTGAGAAAATGAGGCGGTAATACCTGAGACGACGAGTCAGGTCGTCACAGAAACAATAAATCTACCAACTTAAAACCAACTTTTAGGACCCCAATTCAACCCATTGTATGGTCAGACGAATTCCGATTATTTTAGCAATTGACAATAGTTTAAAAATCACTAAAGGGACCAATGTAATAGTAGAATTTTAGGCCGCCCCTATTTCTGTGTTCTTTTCCTAAATTTTTTTTAATTAGAAGAAATGGTAGCATTTATAGGTAAGAAAAATAGGGCAACATTAGATTTTATTTTTGCCCTTAGGTCCTTGATTTTATGAATTGTTAGCTCAGTCATAGTTAAAATTTGCTAGCAGACCCCTACTGGAAACTTCTTGTTCTGTTGATGAAAGATTCCTTCATTAGTTTTCCCCAAACTACCCTCTAAGCCCTCTGTTTTTACTCATATCGACCAAATAGATCAGGGCTGACCCAAAGCCTTTGGGCTCCCAACAGAGATGGGATTCTAATGCCCTCAAGTCTACAAACGGCCCTAAAACTAATCATGAATCAACAATTTAAGCAAAAGCTGACGAAAACCCCCAAAGTACACTACAAGAAATTGGATTATTTGTGGCGACATATAGTAGCAACCTATAGGTTGGTACAATACCTATTGTATTAGCAGCGACTTTATAAGTCGCTACAGATTGTTAATGTTTAGCAGCGACTATTTTTAGATCGCCACTGATGTGGCCGAAATTTTCAATCCCGCGAAAAAATAAAATTTTGGCTCCATAGTTTTGGTGGCGACTTTTGTAAAGTCGCTGGTAAATATTTGTTGCAGCGACTGGGTCGTTCCAATAGCACATATTTTTAATTTTAAAATAATTAGTAAAAGGCAAATACCTATTCTAATTAATTAAAACATTCCATCTAATACTGGTGGGTCGCTCAATTAGTATGAACCAAACATTACCTCTCAGCCAAATTCTTCAAACACAACGCTAGCAAATTCCTCAGCGAATCGACCCTCACCCTCAGCGAATCGTCCCTCAGAAATCCTAGACCCTTAGCGAATCGACTGCCCTCAATTGGTAAAATCCTAGACCCTCTCTTCTTCATCTTTGTTTTAGTTGAGAATGAGTTTTGTTTTGATATAATTCATGATTTGGTCTAATATCTGATTTTGCCGTTGCTTAAGTTAATCGGTTTTGATTATTTTATCACTGTCATTTTGGACAGGAGAATACCCTAAAGCTCGGTGATGTGATACAGTGTCGTGAATGTGGTTATCGTATTCTCTATAAGAAACGAACCCGCAGAAGTATTTAATTTTCTCTCTCTAACGCTTTTATACCCTTTAATTTACTTTTTTCTAATTTTATTTATTAATTAGTAATTGCTCGATTTAGGAATTTGTTCGCCTTATCTTGTCTGGCAACAATATTATAAACATAAATTAAGTTGATTTAAGGTTGCAAGCTGACCAAAAAACCTAGATTATAATTTAAAAATCATTGAATTTAGGATTTATCATGAAATTGCTAAGTTTTATACTAGCTGCCAGCCTACTACAATTATCCTTTATCCGAGCTTGAGACCGGCAGTTTGACCAATCTCTCACACACCAACCTTAACTTGTATACTAGTAGCTGCTTTACTTAATGACGTTGCTGTTCGGCCAACTTGCTTGCACCTCAATTAACTTTATGGAATGCCTCTACCACCCACCAACACAGGTATTAGAGTTAATAACTCTGCCCATCAACACTTGGGTAGATTGGAAGAAATCGCCTAGTGTTATTTGCCTCTGTTATTCTGTTGGGATTTGGACCTACATCGTGCTTCATGTTGTTATAATACTAAATTTAGGGATTCTATGTTTAAGACTTGAGCTAGCATAGATGTTTCACTTTCTTTGGAAAGAATTTTATAATCTAAATCCATGCCTATTTCTGATGCTTATAGGTTTTCAGAACCTTGTAGGGTCAACTCCTTTTGGTATTGTAGTGATTCAGTTCCAGTAGGATTTTTCCTTAAGAATAGATTAGCAGCTTAAGGCTTGTGGCCCTGTTTGTTCTTACTTTGTTAGGCTATAGAATTGAGTCTCAAAGGGTGTTGGATAAATTGGTTGATCTTAGAAATATTGAATTTTAGAAAGTACTGTAATTTTGATTAAGTGAATTTCAGGTGCTATTCACTCTCAATTAATGGGATGGCACGGAATGGCAATGTTGTGCTTCTATTGAGTCGTACAAATTTCATTTAATGTTAAATTGTTGTTAAAGAGAACTCTTAGAAAAAGGTTTAACAGTCTCAAAATTATGTGGTAATCATAATTGTGGTTTTATGATTATTTTTATTGTGTTTATTAAGTAATGCTTGCTAATTGGTAAAGACAAACATGGAACTTATCAACAATTAAGTAGTATTTTAAGTTCTTTGCCTCATATAGTGTCCTTAATATGTCAGTGTCTTTTAGTGTTATAGACTTATAGTTGTCTTGATTCATTGATTGGCTAGTTGTGGTTGGCAGATAGGAAATAAAGTATTTTCTTTGGTAACTAAAACAAATTTTATTTACCAACTCAGTGATATGTACAACTAAAAACGAAACTGAAATTTGGACAGAGGTCCCAAGTAACAGAAGCCAAAAGCCTATCTATACCTCACTTTCTCAGTAACCTAAGGTTCTAAGGATAAAAATTCAAGGAAATAAAGTTAAATAGCAACAAAATATTATTGGATAAAACTGAATATGTTTGCAGATAACTGAACAAATGGCTGCTGAGTTGCGGAGAAATATGGAAATTGAGTTGGAAAGGAAGTTGGCAGAGGAGCGTCAACACGCAAATGAGGAGCGTCAACATGCAAGTACAGAAGCAGACAAGAGGATCTCTCTAGAAGTGGAGAAGACGATGCAGGAACAATTTACTAGTTTCTTGACCAGAATGCAACAACAACGAGTACTTGCTCCACTCCTTCTTAATAATTCTTCTTCCTTCTCGGCATTTCTTCTTACTTCCCTCTGTAGTGACTTGTAGTGGCTTCATGTTTGATGAAACTCAAACTATTATCATCGGCCTAAATGATCAGGCTTACTTGCTTAAATTTCGCTTCCTTTCCTACTGCTTACGAGCTTGAATCTTTTTTACGATATTTGCTTTAAGCTGATTGCAACAGTGCTGAATGGTTGTTTGCAATATTGATTTGTTGTCTGGATTTTATAGTACATGCACAAAGTTTTTGGCTTGGGCACAACCTGCTGTATTTGCTTGTATTCTCTTGTTTTGTTATTAATTCTAGTAGGCTGCTGAAGCCATAAAATAAAAATTGAAGACATGCTCCAAGTCTTAAAGATTTTCAGTTATTTTCTCCAGATATTATCCAACAACTAAGCAATAATATAATCCTTCCACATCATAGAAATGTTAAAGCTACAAGTGGCTTACTGGCTTAGGTGTATGCTGGGAGCTGACTGATAATTACTAAAAATGTGTCCTTTTTCTTTAAGAATTATTTTTCATTCCCTCTATGTTGTTTTGTTCCCATTATCATAAAGTTGTATTAGTCATGATGTTTATTAGAAGTGTTACCGAGCCTTTATGAGTTTTGGTTGTTTGTGGTGCCTACTTAATAGTTTTCGTGTAATCATTTCTACAGCGTATCGTTTTATTCCTACATATTCAATTTCCTATGTAGGAATTGATTCTTTTCATTGCTTGTGGTATCTTCTTACTTAATTATAAGGACTAGGTGATAGTTCTCTGTCTGGATCATTGGGTTGGAGGTTTGAGGAGGAAATGGGAGAAATTAATAAGTTAAGACACCCTCTGTCTGATATACAGGCTTATTGTTTCTAATCATTTCCTTCTCTTTCCATCATAAGCTATGGGCGCTTAAGATTCCATCCAGACATGGTTCTCCATCCCCTAAACTTGGATCTGTAATACATCTCTCTTATCCTTATATTTAGACATATTTAAGAGAGCTTATATTTATTTGTGGAGTAAAAGACTTGATTCTAGCTTAAAGTGACTTCAGATGCAATAATGATCTAAAAAGCATATCTCACTTATGTCTGCAGAAGCGATCTCACCAATTTTGTCTTGTGTTTGGTTGATCTTGTAACTATTCCAACTAAAAGTGACATCTAAGATTCATGCAACTCTTGCTTTGGAATGTTTCTGAACTCTTCCTTTCTTTTTGGCTATTCTTCAAGTATACTGATTCATTAGCAGAAATTAAGAGTCTAGGAAATCTTGCCACTGACCAAACCCAAAGTTACCTTGTTTGTGTTTTATTACATGCTACACACCTACACTTGAAATGTCTGTGACGTTTCTTCCTTATTTAGATGTAGAACACTTTACTTGTGTTATCATGAAACCAACTTATGGTGGACAAAACATGTAACCTTTTTTGGATACCCACATGGTTCATTTTGTTAATTTATCTTCGTCTTCCTATAGAGTACTTCTTTATTTTAAAATCTGGCCAAACCTTACACTTGTTAAGTTAATATGAATTCTACTTTATTTTTTTACTGAATTCAAGTGTAACAAGATAATATCTCGTCAGTTATTAACCGATATTCTTCTGTTCACCCACATAAATATAGTGGACAAAGGGTTATTGTGCAAGAGAGAAGTGGTGATCAGGACCAATTTGTTAAAGCTGTAGTCACCATTCAGGTTGGTTTGAGTGGAATCTCTCAGTTTCTTTTCCTAAGATATAAACTTTTATTATGCACTATTAAATTTTCAGTATTACGCCTTGTCTATTTCTTTTTATTTTTTAAGAATATGATAACTATTTGAATTTGAGTTCAATTCTAGTACGGCTGATTCTTCACAGCGATATGTCATTTAAACTCCAACATGTATATCTTCTAGTGTGCTTTGCAGATTACCTCTTCTGGTCGCTGGCTCAAGTCCAAGCCTCTTCTGGTCTTGTAAGTTCTAACGTCTCTCTGTCAATATATGCATCTCCTTGTATACACATATTTCTCTGTGATTAATAATAAACTTGTGGATCAACCAATCATTTGTCTGCACCTTAATCCGTGGCTAGCTGGCAGAGGCTATATAAAAGTTCTCATAATTAAATAAAACATAACCAATCATTATTGTGTTGGGGCATCTTCATATCCAAATGACATTATTAGTTTAACATTTGTATGAATATATGATGTACATACTTGGTATTGAGGATACTGAGAGGGAACCAGAGAAAATTAAGTACAATACTTATCACTTGTAATAGGAGATGGTGGGAGAATGGTTTGGGAAAAACTGAGATTGCCATTTTAGGTGATGCCTTATGGTAAATATTGAGCTGACTATTGCAGGTGCATCATCTTTCATTTCCTTTTCCTTTCTCTTCTTGATTTTAAATTACATACATAATGGATTTTAAGAATTAGTGTCATAATATTTGAGAGCCGGAAGTCTCCTGTAAACAGCCTCTCTGCTCTTTTTGGGGTAGGGGTAAGGTCTGCGTACACTGTACTCTCCCCAGACCCCACTAGTGGGATTTTACTGGGTATGTTGTTGTTGTTGTTGTTGCTGTTGTGCTTTGCAGATAACATATTAAGGTGCATGGAAAGGGGAATCCACCTGATAGTACTGTGCACTTAAATTCTTTCCTCGTTAGTTCATTGCTTTTCTTCCACAACCAGCTTTCTTTAGAGCTAGAGCTGTTTGTAAAAGATTTTATGTCCTTCTTTATTGTAGCACTTTTCTTGAATTGTACCTCCAACTTTCTCCTCAACGCCATTGGTTCATTTTCTTCAGGCAAAAAATCTCAAGAAACAATATTTACAAGAACAATAGTAATGCTTCTGGTACCTCTGATAATAGAGTTGAAGGTTACCTCTGATCTGTTTTGTTCATGATCTGTTTTGTTCATGATGCCTCTGTATTCTAATTCTTTTACTGCCTGAAAACTTATGTTCTCACACTTGTGCCATTTCATCTCACAATTGAAATAGCATAGAATAAATTTACTTTGTGTTCCTTATATATATATATATATATATATATAAATATATATATATATATATATATATATATATTAATTTTTTCTAGTAGGGACAGGCCACCTAAACAGTGGTATCGTTCAAGGATGGTGTAGAGCAAGGAGCAGTTAGAAGGCACTTAATATTTTGTCATTTTTGGGATATGTATATGCGTACAATTACAATTTACAATGAAGTGTCGGATAGTATATATGTAATTGACTTTTTAGTAATGATAATATTTATAATATTCATCTTGAGAAATTCTTTTGGTGTTTGTCAAGCATTATTGGTTGCTTTCATATTGATAGTTAATTTATATGAATATCTCTATAAGAAATTTTAGAGAATTAGGTTCCTACTGGAATGAAAATGTATATAATTTTGGTCGTTATAATTGTTGAGAACTTTTAGTGGTGACATTGTTGAGAAAAAATTTGTGGCTACTTTAGTCGCTACTAAAGGATAGTTATAGTGGCGACATAATCTTGCCACTGAACATAAATATTTTTTGTGGCAGGTTTAGTCGCTACTAAAGTACAGTTATAGTGGCGACATAATCTTGCCACTGAACATAAATATTTTTTGTGGCAGGTTTATTCGCTACTAAAGGATAGTTATAGTGGCGACATAATCTTGCCACTAAACATAAATATTTTTTGTGGCAGGTTCGTCGCTACTAAAGGATATTTATAGTGGCGACATATCTAATATTTGTTCTTATTGCCAAAAAATTTTGTAGCGTTTTTTCCAATCTTTTGCGGCAACTTTGTCTCCACAAAAGATTATATGTTAGTGGCGACCTCAAATGTCGCCACAAATAAACTTCAGTTACGGTTTCCCCATTGAAAATACAAACGTCACTGCTAAAAGGTATTAGCGGCGACTTTTATGGGTTTTGTGGCGACTTTAGTCACCGCAATAAGTGTGATTTCTTGTAATGGTAATTAACAAGCCCAAATCAACCAACAATAATCCTAACTCAAACAAATACATATTCTAACAAAGTACTAATCTAATAATATGATTGAAAAGCTTAAAAACCTACTGATTTAAACAGCCTGAAACTAATTCGAATCACAAAAACATGAAAACCAAAACAAGAAAATAAACCCAAGATCAGAAGAAAAGAGTGAAAGCACAGAGAATACTGACGCTATCCGCCAAGGATCGATGAAGACGAAGGAATTGGCCACATGTTTCTGGTCCGGTCTGGGATAAACAAATCTAGACACGAGCCAAAATTGTCGTCGATCGATTGTTCTAAACAAAACAATCGCTTAACGAAAGTTTTGAATCGAGTCGAGTCTTGAGGGTATGGGAATCGACCCGTTGTTTTCCCTCAGGTATTCAGATTCAAGCTTGAGGTGAAGGTGTGGGGATTCGGGGAGATTGATAACAGCTTGATGCTTGAGTGATTACGGGGAGTGGCTGGTGCAAGTTTGGTGTGACTCAAAGCTTCCTCACCAGTAAGCAAGGTGGAATGATTAGATTTCTAGGGTTGATATGAGAGAAGTGAAAATGACGAAAGAAAACAGGGGTGTTTGTGTCACGCCCCAAATTGAGGGACATGACCGGCGCCCGACCGGGTAGCCCCAGTCAAGCGGACCTGGGTGCCTTTCCTATCCCACGTGTTACCCCGTATTTTTCATTACTTATTAATCAAGAGATTAACCATTTTATAAGTGAAATCACCCTTTTTCAAAACATACACAACATACTTGATTACTTAACAAAGTTTACAACTTGCATTATCCGACATACATTTACATAAGTTCATAACCCAAATTTACTGTCTACGAAGCCTCTAAAGATACGACAGGATAATACAGTACTTGCCGGTAACAAGGCTCCGGCTATACCTTACACAAAACCAAAATAAGACTCCGGAATAGAAGTAGCATGAGCCACGCAGGGCCCCGAGAGAAAAAGGGCTCACCAATACGGCCGTGGAAGATGAAGGAGTGCTACTGCCGATAAACTGGAGTACCTGCTACGGATCCACCTACAATCAGAACACGAATGTAGCGCCCCCGGCAAAAGGGATCAGTACACTAGAATTGTACTGGTATGTATGAACAAACTTTGCGCTAAGGAAGCTCAAGCCATAGACAAGTAAGTAACAGCAACAGAAATAACAATCAAATACATAAAGAAAGAACAATCAAGCCAAACAAGTTTCAATCTCTCCTGTTTTCCTCTTTTCACAATTCCACACCAATGATTTCACAATTTGCTCAAATATTGATTTCAATAGTGATTTCGATAACTTTCCACCCTTATTACCTCGGCCACCCTTATTACCTCGACCACCCTTATCACCACAACCTACACCTTATAACTTCATGTTGCGTGCGTAACCCGATCCCACCGTACAGTTTCAATTCACAACAACAACAATGAACAATTCACAAAGATCACAACAACGACAATAAACGATTCAAACAGATCACAACAACATTTCTTAAGAAGTAGTAACAATGATTTACAAGTGTTCACATAACCATCAATAATATTTCCGTCAGATTCCACAATTCACAAGTATTTCATGTTACAACAATAGTCGACCCCGATAAGCCATAGGTGTTAATATCACAATTATTCTAGTTGCATCACTTACAATTTCCTTAGGTCATTTGTTTTCTCAGCCGATACCACGTATCATAATCACAACCAAGCAAATCATACAAATTTCACAATTTACCCACGTAGATGTCACGTACCAAACATTTGAACACCAACAAGGCGATTTTACAAGGTCAAGGTTAGCCATACATACCTGGAGTCGAATGCCTTTTCTTTTATCTTCTACTTTCAATTCACCCAACAATCTAGCAACGTCAATCTAGGTCACAAATTAACACATATATCTTAGAATTGAAGTTTATAATTTCTACCCAATTTATCTAGGTTGCCAACTTCTCTTTTGCAAACCTTTACTCCTACCCAACTCCTCTTACTAGCTTTTAGGTATAAAGAACATGCATGTGAGTTTCCACCCATTATTTCAAGAATCAAAGCATGAGACTCCCTCCCTTAGCTTAAAAATCTGGAAATCAAGGAAAAAGGGTTAGGGGTTTTACCTGTAGAAATGGAGATGAAGACACTTGCTTTAGAATTTTCCGGACCAAGTAATTTGAGGAACAATTTTGAAGAAGATAAGATTTTCTCTCAAGAATCCTTCCTCCCTCTCTCTCTTATTTTGCTCAGAAAAATGGTTAAAATGAGGGGTTAGGGCGTTATATTAGAAAGGGGGCGGGTTTTAAATTTTAGAAAATAGAAGCCCGTGTCAGATCTGCGGTCGCATCTGCGATCGCATAACCGAAATGCGGTCCGCATATTGGACCGCAGAACTGACCCCAATCACTGAACATCTCTGTCTGAGAATGCGGTGGAAATGTGGTCCGCATTTCAGTTATGCGGTCGCATAATGCGCCGCAGAATTGACCTCCACAAATCCTTGAGGAACTTATGCGATGATTATGCGGTCCGCATATTGATTATGCGATCGCATAGTGGACCGCATTTTAAACTTCAATTTTGACAAGTCTTCTGCTTCACTCTGCGGTAGGAATGCGGTCCGCATAGCTGATCTGCGACCGCATTCTGGACCGCATTTTTGACAATTTTCTGGAAAATTAATTCTTTTGATTTTTAAAGGCTTAAATCACTACCAAGGGTCCGGACACATATTCGGAGTCGACACCACGGGTTACTAAGTTTTGAGACCAAAATTATTTATGGGACCTTGCAGTTTGAGATCTAAAACTGATCTCTATTCATTCGGACACTAATAAGCGATTGAAGAGAGAGACTTTGGCCGTTGGATTGAAATGAATCAACGGACCAAAGTCTCCTGATGCTAAACGAGGTCGTTTGGTATCTTTTGGGCCAAAAGTTTGGGTTTGGGGCATTAATCTGGAATGGCCCAAGTAATTGGGTCTTTTATTAAAGACAAACATTTTCCTTTCAATTTCTTTTTTTTTCTCTTTTAGTTTTTTTTCATATTTTGTTAAATACAAAAAATAAATGAAAAGAAAATTCTGATTTAACTCTAACAAAATCTATAACTAATTGCATTCTCCAAAATTAACTAAGTCCTAAATTAAAAGAAAACTACAAAATTTGAAAATTAAATGGCCAAAATGCAAAACAAACTATTTTGAGCTTTTTCCTTTTTTTTTATAAAATAACTAATTACTAATTAATCCTAAAATACAAAGTTAAATCCTAAATGCAAAATGCAAGATATTTTTTTTGTATTTTTATGAATTAAAATGCACAGAAAAAATACAAACAATTAACATAAAATGCCACAAAAATACACAAAATTGTAAATACTGAAAGAAATAATTTTATTTTGAATTTATGGGAGTAATTCTTATAGGGAAAAAATCACGTGCTCATAGTAGAAAACTTGGGGTTTGAGGGAAAACCTAGAAAAGTAGTATTCTTGGATTTTGACCATGATTTTGGATATGGAATTTAGAAAAAATTATTTATTTGAGTTCGTGAGGCTATGGATAAACTTATTCTTCTAAAATTTCGGAATCTGGGCACGTGAGCCCGAGGGCGTTTTTGTCAACTTTCTGATCGGGGTTAGAAATTGTTATAAATTGGATTAAATATGAGTAGTTTATCGTATAGTAATGGATTTGCATAACTATTGGCTAGTTTTGGAGCGTTGTGCATCAATTTGAGTTTCAAAAGGGCGTGGAAGGCTGGTTATGGATCTTTGGAGCGAGGTGAGTCTCCTTTCTAACCTTGTAAGAGGGAACTGTCCCAATAGGTGAATTAATTGGTTATGTGCTCCTATTTGTGGAGGCTACGTACGCACGAGGTGACGAGAGTTCGTACGTAGCTACTATTATGATATTGTCCAGGTAGTCTAGGATCAAAAATCATACTGTACTTGGATTATTTATAAACTTATTGACGGCTTGAATTTCTTAAATCACATCGAATCAGTAAATGAATTTAAAAAAAAAAAAGATCAAACTTCATTTTCTTGAATTGTTAAAGGAGAAATGGTTTTTCTTTGGATAATTGTTCCCTGATGAATTTTTGATTGACTGATTGTTGTGTTTATTTATATTTGACCGCGCCGAATGTATGATTCGCGAGCGGGGTAATAGATGCATCTATGGTTCACGCCGTTAGACCCTCGGCAGTGCACAGTTTATTTCTGTTTGATCGGGTCGTACGCCTCGACATGAATTGCGCATTCTTGTATTGCTTGCCTTGAGATTATTTGAGATTGATATTTTCTCTCCCCGACTTGAGACAATTGAAAACTAATGGATTATGAATCCGGAGACCTTTAGCATAAAAAGGAACTTTTACCCGTTCATGACTTATTGAAATTACTGTCAACCTTAATAAATCCATGACTATTCGCATTAATAATATATCATTATTGAACCTTTGGTAAAGTGTCAAAGTCGACCATCTCGTCTTTACTTCTTCGATATTAGACGGGATACTCACTGAGTACAAGTTGTTTTCGTACTTATGCTATACTTCTGTGCATTTTTGTTGCACAGGCATATGTACCCTCAGCCGTCTACGGGGCGTAGCAGCATGGATGATACTGGGACTAGGTGAGTTGCATTTCTCGAGGAAGCCCGCAACTAGTATAGTCCCTTCCAGTGCATTGTATTTACTTTCTGTCCAATTGTATTCATGACAGCTGCTGTACTTTATTTGGTTTTTCTTACAAATTGCTCATGCACTTGTGACACCGGGTTCTGGGATGGTTTGAAGTATTTTTTATTAATTGCTTATCATTTAATTTGAATTGAAGTGATTATCTTTTTATCTATAAAAAATGGAGGAAAGTATTTCAAGAGTATTAAAACGAGAAGCTAATTAAGTAATTTTGTTGGCTTGTCTGACGGTGGTGTCCGACGCCATCATGGCCCTTAGTGGATTTTGGATCGTGACATATACTTTGTATTGTCTTGATAGTTTAGATAGAATATAGGGTTTAGGATATGAATTGAACCTTTAGGATATGAATTGGACTTTTAGTTTAAGAAATTGAACTTTTAGGATATGAATTAGACTTTTAGTTTATGAATTGGAATTTTAGTTTATGAATTGGACTTGTAGTTTACAAATTGTAATTTTAGGATATGATTTGAACTTTTAATTTATGAATTAAAGTTTTTGGATATGAATTGAACTTTTAGTTTATAAATTGAAATTTTAGTCTATGAATTGAACTTTTAGGATATGAATTGGACTTTTAGATTATATATTGGAATTTTAGTTTATGTATTGGAATTTTAGTTTACGAATTGAACTTTTAATTTATAAATTGAAATTAGAGGATATGAATTGAACTTTTAGTTTATAAACTGAGCATTTTAGGATATGAATTGGCCTTTTAGTTTATGAATTGAACCTTTTTGGATATGAATTGAAATTTTATTGTATGAATGGACTTTTTGTTTATGTATTGGAATTTTAGTTTATGAATTGACTTTTAGTTTACAAATTAAACTTTTAGTTTGTAAATTGTTTGGGATATTTGTAACAACCCGGCCGGTCGTTTTTGGAATTTACGCCCCGATCCCCCATTAACTGCTTTCCCTAAGTTCATTTCTTCTATTTTGGTTTGTCGGGACGTTCGGCATTAGGATTCGGAGTGTTTCAGGACACTTAGTCCCTAAATGAGAGCTTAAGAGTTGAAAATGTTCCGTATTCAGAACAGTGTCAAGACGACCTCANTAGCTCATTTAGGCTTGAAATGCCGAAGTTTGAATTTTTGAAGTTTCCGGTCCGATAGTGAGTTTTTGATCCGAGGGTTGGATTTGAATTCCGGAAGTTACTGTAGCTCCGTCATGTCATTTGGGATGTGTGTGCAAAATTTCAGGTTATTAGGACGAGGTTGGTTAGGTTTTTGAACGAAAGCATTTTTGGTTAAAATTCGAAGTTCTTAGGCTTGAATTATTCATTTAATCGGTTTTCCGGTATTGTTTGAGGTATTTTGAGGATTGGTACAAGTTCGAATAAGGTATTAGGTGGTATTAGTGCTTTTGGTTGGAGTCCCGGGGGTCCCGGGATGATTTCAGATGCTCAACGGGTTAGTTTTGGAAGTTAGAAAGAAAATTGCAGCAGGCCTTCTGTTGTTTTCGCTTCTGCGGCTTGGGAACCGCAGAAGCGGCACCGCATAAGCGGCCTTCGCACTGCAGAAGAGAGTTGGCCCCATTTTTCCTCTGAGACCGTAGAAGCGGTCAGCTATCCGCAAAGGCGGAGCCGCATAAGCGGTTACAAGTCCGCAGAAGCGGACTCCGACCCTTTAAGTGGAAACCGCAAAAGCGGTGGTTTGTCCGCATAAGCAGGACCGCAGAAGCGGTCCGTGGACCGCAAAAGCGAAAATCGATGTCCAGAAATACCAAAATCGAGGGTTAAGTTTCAAAAGTTGGAAAAATTAATTTTGAGCTCAGGAAAGGGCGATTCTGAGAGGATTTTGAAGAGGAGATTATTGGGTAACATTTCTATGATCCTTTCTAGTTATATTCCATCATTTAGTAGTTAAATCCACCTTTTAAATTCGAATTAACGATAAAAAATGGAAGAATTTGGGTGAAAGTTCATTGACTAAACTATTGGGTTTTGAGGGGGCATTCGACCTCCGATTTCTGAGAATTTTATATGCTTAGACTCGTGAGAGTACGAGGTTTCTGAAAATATAAAAATTATTCAGTTCCGAGACATTGTCCTGAGGGCCGTTTTGGTCATTTTACCTATTTTCACGCCTTAGCTTTAATTTCAATAGTGGAATCAGTTGTTTGCAGTATTACAATTTGTAATTGAATTGAATAGATTTTGGCCACTCGGAGTCGGATACTCGTGGCGAGAGCATCGTTCCTTATTGATTTTTTTTCACTAGTTCAAGGTAAGTGGCTTGTCTAACTTTGTGTGGGGGGCCTCTCCCCTTAGGATATCTTGATGGTTGTTTTAGATGCCTTGTGCGTGAGGTGACGAGCATGCACTTGTGCTAATTGTTGAAAATTCACTTTACTTGACTTATTTAGATTGTGTTCCTTCACGTATTTAACTTTTATAGATGCAAATTTCACTTGTTTAGCTTAGGGAAAGCATGTTAGTTAGCTTACTTGCTCTATTTGACTAAATTGCAATATCTGCTCTTCGTGAAGCATGATAGACTCTAGATTATACTTGTTGTCTTTACTTAGCATTGTATAATATTGAATTGATGTGATGTGCTTACGATTGGGTTTACGGGACGGCATCCCGGGATTTCCCCTGTACGCATTATGTTCTAAGATTGGGAGTGCGGAATACCAGAGATCTCCGGCACATGATTGATTATAAATGGAGGATACTAGGAGATCCTCGGGATACTTGGAGATCCCTCGTGATTAAAGGAAGGATACTAGGAGATCCTCGGGATACTTGGAGATCCCTCGTGATTAAATGGAGGATACTAGGATATCCTTGGGATACTTGGAGATCCCTCGTGTATATGATGAGGATACTAGGAGATCCTCGGGATACCAGTAGATCCCCGATAATAAATAGCCTGTAGAGATTGTTCTTTTATTCATAGATTGTGTTTGTAATCTGTTTCCGTCTTACTTATTATTTTGCTAGATACTCGATATACATTGTCCGCATACTGTCTATTCATTTCATATTTATATTATTATTTTTTTTGTTTATCTCTGTAGGGCCTCGACCTTCCTCGTCACTACCCAACCGAGGTTTGGCTTGGCACTTACTGAGTATCGCTGTGGTGTACTCACGCCTCTTATGCGCATATTTTTCATGTGCAGATCCAGGTACTTCTGAGCAGGCGTACCGCCAGTAGCTGTCACGGAGCGTATTGGGGACTTGAGGTATACATCTGCTACGTCTGCAGATCCGCAAAGTCTCCTTCTCATTCTATCCATAGTTATTATATGTTATTTCGATCCCTCTTTATATTAGACTATTTTGGTGACTAGAGCAGTGTAAGATTTCTTATAGCCTGTGTTGCTCGTGGGTTTTCGGGTCTTGGAGGTTATTTCAGTATTTTGTATTAAAGTGTATGTGCCAGGAGGTAACTGTATACATTACTTCTGTTATTTAGCTTTTGAATATAAATTCCGGAAAGGTTGTTACTTCCGCAATGTGTTAGGCTTACATGGTCGTGAAGACTAGGTGCCGTCATGACGTGTTCACAATTGGTGAACTAGGGCCGTGACAATATTATTTGAAATTTTAGGATATGAAATTAATTAACTAAAAAAAGATTAGGATATGAATTAACTAAATTAATTTGTTCTCTTTTGTCACGACCCAATTTCCAAACCCAGTCGTGATGGCGCCTCTCATGAAGACAAGGCCAGCCAACTAACCCAAATCGTCCTTTAACAATTATTAAACATAAATGATTAGATAAATACGACTTAATGGCATTAATAACTTATATTTACCACAAAACACAGCCCGACCGGGGTGTCACAAGTCACGAGCATCTAAAGAAGCCTGAACACAACTACAGAGTCTGTAATTTAAATGGATCAAATTAAAAAAAAATCAGAGAAGGGAAAATCAGGTGCTGCGGATGCTGGCGGTCACCTTACTCCGCTACAATAGTGATACCTTCAATCAGCTCAAAACTCGCTACCGGGTGAACAATACCTGCAACTGCACGTGAGGTGCAGGGAGTAAAGTGAGTACTCCAACTCAATGAGTAACAAGAGTAAATAATAACTGAGCGATAAGAAAACACGCAAAGCACTCCATCATGCTATATAGGACAGTACGACCCTTGAGAAAACAGTAATTCCGTGAAAATCCTTTATAAAATATCTAATATCTGGCTCAGTTAATAAAAAAACCTCTTTTGAAAATATCCTTTTCCCAACAGTCAAGCAATTTAATGCATAATCAGATAGTGCTAGTCCGCACATAAGTCAGCCCCTCGGGCACAGCACTCCACTTACAAATAACACCAGAGTATCTGGTAACAGTGCAAGAAATAGCATGGATGCCAATGATATGAGAGTGCTGAATGTCATGCCACGTAGCACAAACAGGAAACAATGCATGAATGCAATGCAATGCATATGACCGCTGCGGCGCGCAACCCGATCCATTTGCGTACCCGCGCTCACTGTGGGGGTTCAGACTCCGGAGGGGCTCCTACAGCCCAAGCGCAATATCAATATCACACCGCTGCGGCCTGCAGCCTGATCCATGCTCAATCTAGAGATGCACATATAACACTGCTGCAATGTGGAGCCCGATCCATGCTCAGTCCAAAAATGCACATAAGCCACCAGGGCAATATTCAAATAACAGTTCTCGGTTCTGAACATTAAAATATGTAGTTTAAGTTTTAAAAAACCTTAGAAGTATGACTGGACATTTTAAAACAGTGTTTAACTCAGGACTAAAATCATTTGACATGCCAAGTATCATGGAAACAGTGATAATAATCCCTAAAGGATTCAATCAGTTGGCACGAGGCCTAATCACGACAATTAATTCATTTCTATAAGGATATCAACTAAGCTTCAATCAATTAGGTAGTTATTTCATTAAGCGGGACGGAACAAGTCACAATCCCCAACGGTGCTCTACCCCACGCCCATTATCCGGCGTGCAAGTCACCTCAATACAGCACTATGATGTGCAAATCCGGGGTTTCAAACGCTTAGGATATCATTTACAAGTATTACTCACCTCGAACCGGTGAAATCTCTAGCTCGCGACACCTTTGCCCCTCAAACCGGCCTCCACGCGCATCGTATCTAACCAAAAACAGAGCGAATACATCACAATATGCTAAGGGAACAATACCCAATCGAAAACAATTGAGAAGTAGCAAAAATCTCGAAACTAGCAAAATTCGGGCCCCAGGCTCGCTTCTCAAAAAATTACAAAACTCACATTACCGGATTCCTCGTCTCGCCACGAGTACGTACATATCAAATTCACAAGAATCAGAGTCCATTTGACCCCTCAAATCACAAATTCTCATTCAAAAACCCAAGCCCTAGTTCTTCACTTTTGAACCAAATTTTCATGAATTTAAATGTTGAAATCATAATTAGATGATGTTTCTAGGTCATGGGACTTACCTCCAATTGATTCCCAGTCAAACCCCTCTTCAGTGGCTCCCAAAACGCTCCAAAGATTCTCAACAATGGAGGAAAATAACCCCCAAGTCGCGGATGAAATGATATTTTAAAACCCTTCTGTCCACAACAACTTTTGCTTCTGCGGCCAAACAACCGCTTCTGTGGTTATCGCTCTTGCGGTCTCTTTCGACTTCTGCGGACTTTCACTTAAGGGGAATGACCGTTTCTGCGGTCCAAAACTCGCACCCGTGATACCGCTCCTGCGGTCAAGGCTTCCGCTTATGCGGAACCAGCCCTGAGCTTGAATTCCTCTTTTGCGCCTGCCCATCTGCTTCTGCGATATCGCACATGCGGTCTAAGAACTGCAGGTGCAAAAACACCAGATACCAGCAACCTTCAGCAACAAACAAGTCCAATTTTCTTCCCGTTGGCCATCTGGAATCACCTCGAGGCCCCCGGGACCTCAACCAAAAGCACCAACATATCCCAAAATATCATATGAACTTCTTTCAATCATCAAAACACATCATACAACGCTAAAACCATCAATTCACATCGGATTCAAGCCTAAGTTTCTTCAGAACTTCCAAAATGCGCATTCGATCAAAAACCCAACCAAACAATGTCCGAATGACCTAAAAATTTGCACACATATACAAAATCACCCAATGAAGCTACTGCAACTCTCGGAACCCCATTCCGACCCTCGGATCAAAATCTCACCTATCAACCGGAATTCGCCAAAATTCTAACTTTGCCAATTCAAGCCTAATTCTACACCGGACCTCCAAAATCAATTCCGATCACGCTCCTAAGTCACAAATCATTCCCCGAAGCTAACCAAATCACCGAAAATCACATCTGAGCCCTATAACTCATAAGTCAACGTCCGGTTGACTTTTCCAACTTAAGCCTTCCTTAAAGAGACTAAGTGTCTCATTTCTTGTCAAAACCAATCCAAATCAACCCTCACACACCACATACCTATAATGAAATATTAAGAACCAATAAATAGGAAAAACGGTGCAGTAACACATGAGACGACGGGTCGGGTCATCACATTTTTTTATTTGTATAGATGGAACATTGTACTTGGATGTACAATAGGAATTATCCTAATCGGCGGGGATTGCGGGAGGATTTTGTAGAAAGGGTTGATGCCTTTATTAGACATGCAATGTCACTTTCACCATACCGAAATGAAGGAGTAATTAGGTGCCCTTGTGTTAGGTGCGACTGTATGAAGTTTGGAAAATCGGAGGAAGTTAGGCCTCATCTTTATAGGAAAGGACTAATCATGGAGAGATCGATGGTAGCCATGGGATATTTCATAACATGGTTGTGGGTGAAAGTAGTAGGTCGGTGGAGAATACGAATCGTGATTCTAGAATTCATGATATGTTGCGGATGCTTTTGGGATGCACTTAGGGGTGAGCCTAATGAAAATATTGAACAAACTCCTACTAGTGACGCAAAACGTTTTTATGAACAGTTAGAGGAAGCTAGCCATCCACTACGTAAAGGAAGTCCGCACTCTGAGCTGTCTGTTGCAGTAGATTACTAAGTATCAAATCTGATTGGTTCTCAAGCAGCCATGGAATCTTTCATTGACATTATGAATGAACTAGTTGACCCTAATATCAAATTACCTGTGATTTTTATAAGGCAAAGAGATTAGTTTCTAAGTTAGGACTTTCTTCAATGAGAATTGATTGTTGTGAAGATGGTTCCATGTTATATTATAAAGATGATGCAACTTTAAACAGTTGTAAAGTTTGCAGAAAGCCTCGTTTCAAGAGGCTTTCCAGTGGTAATATGGTCGCTATCAAGTCGATGCATTATTTTCCTCTTATACCTAGGTTAAAGAGGTTATATGCATCGATGAGTACTGCTCCTCATATGAGATGGCACTTTGAATAGAAGACCACTTGTTGTTATGTGTCATCCTTTAGATGGAGAAGTTTGGAAGCACTTTGATAGGACATATCCAGATTTTGCTAGTGAACCAAGGAACATTCGGTTAGGTCTGTGTGTGGATGGCTTCACGCCTTTTTCTATATCTGCGACACAATATTCATGTTGGCCTATCTTTCTTACACCTTATAATCTACCACCCGAGTTGTGCATGACTAGTCCATATATATTCTTAAATTGTATTGTCCCCGGTCCACGTAATCTAAAAAGTTTTATTGATGTATATTTGCAACCTTTGATTGATGAGGTAAAACAATGTGGTACGATGGTGTTGAAACATATGACATATCAACCAAGCAGAATTTCAATTTGTGTGCTAATTTAATGTGGACAATTAACAATTTTCTTGCGTATGGAATGTTGTCTGGGTGGATGGTTGTTGGGAAGCTAGCTTGTCCTTACTGCGTGAAAAATAGTAAAGCGTTCACTTTGAAACATGGCCGAAAACAATCATGGTTTGATTGTCATCGTCAATTCTTGCCTCCTGATCATGAGTTTAGAAGGATGAAAAATGCATTAAAAATAATAAAATGGAATATGATTCTCCACCTCTGATACTTTCAGGTGAGGAAATTTGGGAGAGGGTCCAGAACTTCAGTAAAGTTACTGAAGCTCCACCTTATAGATTCCCCGGATACGATGTTACTCATAATTGGACGAAATATAGTATATTTTGGGAGTTGCCTTATTGGAAGGATAATCTTCTCCGTTACAACCTTGATGCCATGTATATTGAGAAGAATTATTTTGATAATTTGTTCAACACAGTGATGGATGTTAAAGGTAAGATAAAGGATAACCCGAATGCTAGAATGGACTTGCAAGAATATTGCAGGCGGCCTAAATTATACTTGCAGACAGCAAACAATGATAAGGTGTTCAAGCACAAAGCAAGTTACACATTTACTTTGGAGGAAAGACGGCAAATTTTTGATTGGGTAACGAAATTGAAGAGCCTGAGGGTTATGCATCGAATCTTGGAAAAACGTTGATATAGAGGTAGGGAAGTTTAGCCATTTGAAAAGTCATGACTGTCATGTTTTCATGGAGACCTTAGTGCCTACTGCATTTTGTGGTTTGCCTGAAAGAATCTGGAAACCCATCACATAGATTAGTTTGTCTTTTCAAAGACTTGTGTTCTTCCACATTAAGGGAAGGAAACCTACTACAGATGGATCAGAACATTCGTGTAACTTCTACTAAGATGGAAAAGATATTTTCATGGGTTTTTTTTATGTGATGGAACACCTTCCAATACACCTTGTACACGAGGCACGGCTTGGAGGGCATGTTCAATGCAGATGGATGTATCCCTTTGAGAGGTAATATTATAAGTTTGAAGTAATTTTCTATTTTATTTGAATGTTCTTGGCTAACCTGAAATTATGTACGACAATTGGAGAATGCAAACAATTTGTTAAGCAGAGGAATACGACTGAAGGATCTATATGCGAAGCTTATCTTGCAAAGGAAACTGCTCATTTTTGTTCTTATTATTTTGAGAGTAATGTGTCATGTGCTACGAATAGGCCCAATAGGCACACGATCGAACATGTGAATGATCTATTATATTTGCCTATGTCCATATTCAATCCACCTGGCCGATGTTCTAAGGATGTTAGAAGAGAAGTTTGAGTTATATAGAGTACAAGTCAGCTACACTTCATGTGTTGCTAAATTGTCCCGAAGTTGTACCATTTTTCAAGTAAGTGTTGATTTAGTAGTTATTAAATTATATAATTTACTATGATTACATCTCAATGTAACTACTAAAAATATTTGATGTGTCACAGTCACTTTGTGGGCCAATTTGGTCATGATGCTATATATACGAGATTTGATACGTGGTTCTAACAATTTGTAAGTTTATCCTGATAATGTTCTAACACTATGTAGGTAAACAATGTTTGTAAGTTATGCTAACTTATGAATTTTTTTAACATTATGTAGGTAAATAATCCAAATAATGGCGTAAATTAATTTTTTGAAAGATATATCTTGGGGACCTGGGCTTGAGGTCACAACAATGTCTAAGTACGTAGTGAATGGTTATAAGTCCCAACGTTTTTCGCTTTTTATGGTCGCTAAACCCGAATTTTTAGTAGTGAGTATCTTTTACTACGTGCTTCTTAGATATGATTGCCCGCTTCCAGTTGCTGCTTTCACTTTTACATATCACTAAATTGTTGGTTGCACATCCACTTAGTCTCATTTTGTTTGAAACAATTTGAGTGAGCTCACAGTTAATTTGACTAGTGTGTACTCCATGCATTCCCTATTGTATGTAAAGGAGGTGTTTGCAGTAGGAGTGAAGAAAATAATAAAATAATGGTTGTAATTTTCGTTTTTAGAAAAAAGCATTACATCAAAGCTTAAACTTTGAATATAAATGAAAGTTTTAGTTTTTCTGATACCCAAGAAATGCTCAAAACTCGGTAGATAATGAGCCTACACCTATATTCTTTCTCCACTTAAGCACCAGCCTTTTGTCTCCGACATGATTCGAACTCTTAGCGCACCTAATTAACCCACATCACACGCTTCACTCTTACTGCTAAACCAAAGCCGTAGGGGCAAATGAATTTGGATTCATGGTAATTTAAGTTGTATTACTATATTATTAGTAGAATAATATAGTAATCCTTGACTCCATTAATTCATGAGGCTAATCTCTGCCTACCCATTTGCGTGAGTCTAATCTCTGACTCCCCGCTAGCATGAGTCTAATCCCTGACTCCACATTTTTGTGAGGCTAATCCCTGCCATCACATCCCTCTTTGCACATATTTTTCTCTATTGCTAATACTATCTATTTGCTTTTCAATCAGGCTAAGTGTCACGCCCCAACTTTTGGGGGGTGGGGGGGGGGGCGACCGGTGCTCAATCAAGTGAACCCAGCTGAGCAAGCCTTATCAACCACTATTTGCCCAACTCAATAGGGATGGGGAAGTCATGCTTACCTTTATTCAAACTAGGATAAGTAGTACATTCAACGTCTTAGTTCATTTTATAATACAACATTCAAACGTGGTTAAGTTCCCAAGATTCCATACAAGTTTTAGCTTAGAATAAAGAAACGAGGGTACACGACCACAACATGGTCCATTGACCTATCTCATACCCATAAATAACCCACATAAACATCTACGGAGCCTCTAACGATACAAAAGATAAGTATAACAATGCCGGAACCAAGGCCCCGGCTATACCTCAAAAGTGGAAACCCATAATAACAGAAGATACACGATATAACCCCTTGAAGGAGAAAGGGGCTCACCAAGACTCTGTGAAGGAGGATGCTCTGTACGATCGGCACTATCCGCTATGGATCCACCTACATTCATTTAGAAAAAATATAGCGCCCCCGGCAAAAGGGACGTTAGTACCTGTAGAATAGTACTAGTATGTAGAACTAAACACCATTTTACTAGAAAGAACTGTCAAGAAAGTACAAGTAAATCACATGAGTAAATCAAGTATGCAAAACATATAATTTCCAAAACTTAGTTTGGGGCATTTCTTTCATATGTTCCTCATTGGTCTCAATACCACCGATGTCTTGAGCGGAGTCCGATCACGACCCGATCGGCTAGGCCACCTCATTGGAGGCATATATCTCAATCAATATTACATTCCCCTTATCCGGAGTTCAATATCATCACATTACCACCATGTGTATATCATGGTGTCCGATCACGACCCGATCGATTAGGTCGCCTTGCCTAGGCATTATTCCAACACACCGAAATCTTTATTTCACATATCTCATATCAATTTCTTGGCACTTAGGGACACCAATATCACATTGTTTTCGATTGTCTATACTCATCTTGCAAGTTATGATCATAGGCATATACAAGAACAATACAAGTTGCAATCACAGGTAAGTGGGCACATAGCTAGCATGCGTAATTCTCCGTTTTGATATTGGCTTATAGCCCAAGCATTTCAACACATAATTGTATTTTTCATCCTTCTCTAATTATCAAGAATGGTACATTACACCCATTGAGGCACATCCTTTATGTATATGAGTAGATAATTGCAAATCAATTAATGCGCAACAACAATCAATACATTAACCTATCCAATCTTACCACACTTTCATAAACACCAATGGAGCTCAATTTCTAATAAAAAGGGATTTTAGCCATACATGCCTCGTTTAAGCTTTCCTTAAGTTACTACGACATTTCAGAAATTCAAGCAATCTCAATCTACTTGAGACATAGCAAAATAGAACACAAATTAGGAAGGTATTCATGGTTTCAACTCATTTGAGCATTTTATCAAACACTAGTTGAGCATCTTGATTTTTAATCTCTTTCACAAGTCTTCCTTCATTCCCCAACCCCATCTTTATTTATTTATATACATCAATCTTCCCACAAACCTAATTTGTACATGCATTTATACATAATACTATTAACCCAAGAATCATACCTCAATAACCCATCTCACAATCTCTACAATACCAACACAACCTAGGTTAGGACCTATAGCTTCCAATCACTATCCCATGAGTTACACTACTTAATCCATACTTATATTTCCATAATAACTCCATATATGTAAGTCTAAGGTGTAGGATTTACCTTTTTGGAATGAATCTTGCAAAACCCTTCTTTGGGTTCTTGAAGGAATTTCTTGAAAAATCTATGTGTTTATGTGAAGATTTCATCAATACTAGTGTGTAAATGATGGAATTTCACACCAAGATAATAAGGATTACTTACCTTGAAGATGGGAGGAGTTGGAGGTCTTGGGAGGATAAAGAAATCTTGCCAAATTCGAGCTTGAATGACAAAAATGAAGTATAGGTGATACCCCCTTGGGTTTTTACACTGACTAGGGGTATTTTAGACATTTCACATGTTCCCCCGCAGTCCGCGGCGCTCCACCGCGGTCCACCCCGCGGTCGCGCGCCTGGGCGCGCTGGTGACGCATGTCCGGTAAAATGGTCATAACTTTCTGTATACACTTCCGAATGACGAACGACTTGTTGTGTTGGAAACTAGACTCAAAGGGTTTTAATTTGATAGGTTGTGAATCCCACAAATCCTTAAATAACTGGAGATATGAGTGTCCAAAGTTAGGTCTCGTGCGCTCTCATTTACAACTTTTGTCTATTATGAAATTTTCCAACTTGGCTTAGACTTAGGCCTCTCCTTAGACCCCAATTCATTTCTAATATGAATTATACGCTTATGAACATATCCAATTGATATCCATTATATCATGAATTCTCATTTGCACACAAAATAAGATAATTAGCCTACCTTGGCACGTCAAAATCTCAAATTACTTGGAAAAATTTCCGGGGCCTTACATTCTCCCCCCCCTTAGGACAATTTGTCCTCGAATGAGGATCAAGGTTCACTCATTAGTCATCCTTATGTAACTTCTGCTTTGTCACATTATGAAATATATCAACAACCCCGATTTTGGCTAACTCCTTAAATTTTCAAAAATTTTGGCAGAGTTTCCTTTATAACCAGGACTATCCACCTATCAGAGGGCCCCCGATACACATCCCAACAGTAGATAAATGTTCCATAGACGTAACATAACTTATTGAACACCAACCATAGGCGCATGGGCAACATACATAACCAAAATGAAATAGTTTAACATAGAACGAATCTAAAGATAAGAGTTTATAGGAACCAAATGCATGAAAGCTATTACATACCTATTCAAACAAATGTGGGTACTTCTTTCTCATTTCTTCCTCGGCTTCCCAAGTGGCTTCCTCAACCTGCTGGTTTTGCCATAACACTTTTAGATAGGCAATTTCCTTATTTCTCAATTTTCAGACTTTCCTATCAAGAATGGCAACTGGGATTTCTACATAAGATAGCTCTTCATGAACCTCAATAGCTTCAATTGGTACAATAACGAACGGATCTCCCACTTCCTTGTTCAACATAGACACATGGAAGACCGGATATGCTAACGACATATCGGGTGTTAGCTCGAGATTGTATGCCACCTGACCGATCCTCTGAATGATTTTGTACGGTCTGACATACCTCGGACTTAATTTCCCTTTCTTTCTGAATTGCATGATGCCCTTCATGTTGGAAACCTTCAAAAATACCCAATCATCTTCTTTGAACTCCAAATCTTTGCGACGAATGTCAGAATAAGACTTTTGGCGACTTTGAGCAGTTTTTAACCTCTCCTTAATAATTGTGACTTTCTCCATGGCCTGATGCACGAGATTCGGCCCAATCAATTCTACTTCTCCAACCTCAAACCACCCAATAGGAGACCTGCATCTCCTACCATACAGTGCCTCGAATGGTGCCATCTGGATGCTAGCATGGAAGCTGCTGTTGTAAGCAAATTCTATGAGTGGAAAATGGTCATCCCAACTACCTTTGAAATCAAGAGTACAAGCTCGCAACATGTCCTCAAGCATCTGAATAGTCCGCTCTGATTGCCCATTGGTTTGTGGATGAAAAGTTGTGCTAAGGTTCACATGTGTACCCAAACCTTGTTGAAACTTTTTCCAAAAGTTGGCTGTGAACTGAGCACCTCGGTATAAAATGATTGATACTGGAGTGCCATGCAACCTAACTATTTCTTTGATATACAATTGAGTATATTGTTTCGCTGTGTCGGTAGATTTAACTGGGAAAAAGTGTGCTGACTTCGTGAGTCAATCCACGATCACCCAAATTGAGTCGAACTTGCGCGGAGTGCGCGACAGCCCTACCACAAAACCAATATTGATCATCTCCCATTTCCACATTGGAATTTCTATGCTTTGAGCCAATCCACCGGGCCTTTGATGTTCGACCTTCACTTGTTGACAATTCTAACATTTTGCCATAAAATTCGCCACATCCCTTTTCATGTTGTTCCACCAATAAATTTCCTTGAGATCATGATACATTTTTGTAGAACCTGGGTGCATGAAATACCTGGAATGTGAGCTTCTGCCATGATCCTTTCCCGAAGACCATCAATATCCGGAACACATAGGCGGCCTTGGTACCATAGGGTGCCATCATCCATTCCAAGGGAAAAAGCTGTGGTTTTGTGTTTATGAATCCCCTCTTTCAGTTGTGCTAACAATGGATCATTGAATTGCTTCTCTTTCACTTCTGTCACAAGCGATGATTCAGCCCTATTCTGCACAATCACTCCCCCTTCATTGGAGTTCGCCAGGCGAACTCCCAAACTAGCCAACTGGTGAACCTCCCTGGCCAACGACCTCTGATATGCCTCCAAATGAGCTAAAATCCCCATAGATTTTCGACTAAGAGCATCCGCTACAACATTAGCCTTTCCCGGGTGATAGAGAATATCAATGTCATAGTCCTTGAGCAACTCTAGCCATCTTTTTTGCCTTAGGTTCAACTTTTTCTGCTTGAAAATATATTGAAGGCTCTTATGATCCGTAAATACATCCACATGGACCCCATACAAATAATGTCGCTAAATCTTTAGCGCAAATACCACTGCTGCCAACTCTAAGTCGTGGGTTGGATAGTTCTTCTCATGATTCTTGAGTTTCCTAGAAGCGTAGGCTATAACCTTGCCATGTTGCATCAACACACACCCGAGCCCGACTCTCGAAGAATCACAATACACCACAAATACCTTTGTACCCTCTGGCAGGGCTAATACCGGTGTTGTCGTCGACCTTGATTTCAATTCTTGGAAACTCTTTTCACAAGCATCAGACCATTGGAATTTAACTGCTTTCTGCGTTAACTTAGTCAACGGAGAGGCAAGAGTAGAAAACCCCTCCACAAACCTCCTGTAGTTCCCAGCTAAACCCAAGAAACTGCGGGTCTCGATTGGAGTGGTATGTCTAGGCCAATTCTTCACTGCTGCAACCTTCTGAGGATCAACCATAATTCCTTCCCTGGAAATGAAATGACCCAAGAATGAGACAGATTCAAGCCAAAATTCACATTTTGAAAATTTCGCATACAATAGATGTTGCTGAAGAGTCTGCAAAACTGCCCTAAGATGGCCAGCATGGTCCTCCCGATTTCGTGAATATACCAGAATGTTGGCAATGAACACTATCACAAAGGAATCTAGAAAGGGCTTGAAGACTCTATTCATAAGGTCCATGAAAGCTGCCGGGGCACCAAAGGCATTCAAAGTGCCCATACCGAGTTCTGAAAGTTGTTTTTGGAATATCCCGCTCCCTTATCTTCAACTGGTGATACCCCGACCGCAAGTCAATCTTTGAGAAACACGTAGCACCTTGCAATTGATCAAATAAATCATCTATCCTTGGCAGGGGATATTTATTCTTGATTGTGACTTTGTTGAGTTGCCGGTAGTCAATACACATCTGCAGTGATCCATCTTTCTTTCTTACAAAAAATACCGGTGTGCCCCATGGCGACACACTCGGCCAGATGAAACCCTTTTCTAGCAAATCCTTCAATTGCTCCTTTAGCTCTTTTTATTCTATTGGTGCCATTCTGTAAAGTGGAATCGATATAGGCTGCATTCCTGGCATCACATCGATACCAAAATCAATCTCCCTATCTAGGGGAATCCCAGGGAGCTCATCTGGAAAGATATCAGGGAATTCTTTCACAGCTGGTACAGATTCGAGGCTAAATGCCTCGGCATTGGTGTCTATAACCTGCACTAGATGGTAGATACACCCCTTCTTGATCATCTTCGCGGCCTTAAGGTAGGAAATAAACTGACCTCTGGGCACTAGATTATCACCCTTCCATTCAATAAATGGCTCATCAGGGAATTCAAGCCTAATAGTTCTAGTCCGACAATAAAGTTGTGCAAAGCACGAATAGAGCCAATCCATTCCTATTATTACATCAAAGTCGACCATCCCTAACTCAACAAGATCGACCGTGGTATCCCTACCCCGCACCATAACAATACAACTCCTATAAACTCGAATAGCCAAAATTGACTCACCAACCGGGGTATATACTGAGAATGGTTCATGAAGCTACTCTGGTTCTATCCCAAATTCCATAGCAACAAACGAGGTAACATAGGATAAGGTGGAACCGGGGTCAATAAGTGCATACACATCATGAGATTGGACAGCCAGAATACCTGTAACAACATCTGGAGAAGCCTCTGTAGTCTGGTGACCACTCATAGCATAGAATCGACTGGGCCCTCCTAAACTCTGTGCACCACTCCTAGCTGCACCATGCCCTGCGAGTGCTGGGGTACCTCGAGCTGGAGAGGGGGCTGAAGAGGTAGCAGCTGCTGGGCCGGAGGGCTGGGCTGTGCCCCTACCTGCTCCCTGGTGAGATACACGACAATGTCTCTGAATATGGCCCCTTATCCCACATCCATAGCATATAGGCAACTCCATAGAGCAAATCCCCGAGTGCATCTTCCTGCACCTGGGGCACGGGGACCTCTGCTGCTGCTGAAACCTCTCCTGATTGACCTCGCTGGTGGGATCCCCTGTTGCCCAGACAGGGGCTGAAACGACTCCACTGTTACTGGCTGGGCCCTAATGACGTTGCACTGGCTAAAAACTGTGCAACAGACTGGGAAGGCCCTGATGACCCTCTCCTAAAAGCTGATCTTCCCCCACCTAGTGACTCTTCCATGTTGCCTGTAGACTGGGCCTTGCTGTTACCCTCTCTCTCTATTCTGTTCTTCAACTTACGATTCTCTATGGCCTGAGCAAATGCTACCATCTTCCCGTAGTTCATGTCATAATTCAATGCTGCTGTAGAAGCCTCATTTATAGTCAAATGATTGAGTCCCTGAACAAACCGATGCACTCTAGCCTCCATGGTGGGCAACATATGAATAGTATACTTGGACAAGCGAGAAAACTCCATATGGTACTCCCACACACTTCTGTTACCTTGCCTCAGATTTTCAAACTCTGCTGCTCAGGCTGCCCTTATCTCAACGGGCAGGAAATGATCAATAAAAGCATCAACAAACTTGCTCCACCTCGCCGGAGGGCGCCCCTCCTCTCGGGAATCCTCCCATAACTCAAACCATGAATAGGCCACCCCTTTTAGATGGTAGGCAGCCAACTCTACTCCCTCTGTCTCGGTCGCGTGCATCACCCTGAGGGTCTTGTACATCTCATCAATAAAGTCCTGAGGGTCTTCTTCTGGATTGGCACATGTGAATACCGGAGGGTCTAACTAAAGGAATCTATTTACCTTGGAACTAGTAGAATCCCCTGGCTGGCTAGATGAACTAGGCACAACATTTGACCTCTGGGCCTGAGAGGCCACCAACTAAGTCAACATCTGAATAGCTCCCTTAAGATCCCCATCAGAAATACTAGAATCGGAAGTTGGGGCTAGAGGCGGGATAAGAGTATCAATGGGAGGGATAGTGGTAAGTGTAGGAACTGAGGTAGTCTGTTCTGGAGTAGAAGGATCTTGCAGACTAATAGCAGGGTGACTACCCTCACCCGCGACATCAAGCAGTGAATCATCATCCACTCCTGGGGTGGCATTGGCTTCTTGGCCAATTCTCTCTTTCTCCTTAGGTGCCATTTACTGAAAGATAGAATAACGCACTGATTAGGAAGGAAACAATTTCACCGCACGATCAAGAATATCAAAGAAGGGTGTTATTCCTAAATGCCCAAATAGCCTCCAACTTATAGATGTGGTCGACTACACACCGATAAGAAGGACTCTACCATACACGGCTCTGAGACATGCTAGGACACTTCAAAACCTTAGGCTCTAATACCAAGTTTGTCATGCCCTAACTTTGGGGGGGACCGGCGCTCAATCAAGTGAACCCAACTAAGCAAGCCTTATCAACCACTATTTTCCCAACTCAATAGGGATGAGGAAGTCATGCTTACCTTTATTCAAACTGGTATAAGTAGTACATTCAATGTCTTAGTTCATTTTATAATACAACATTCAAACGTGGTTAAGTTCCCAAGATTCCATACAAGTTTTAGCTTCGAAGAAAGAAACGAGGGTACAAGACCACAACGTGGTCCATTGACCTATCCCATACCCATACATAACCCACACAAATGTCTACGGAGCTTCTGAGGATACCAAAGATAAGTTTAACAATGCCGGCAACAAGGCCCGGCTATACCTCAAAAGTGGAAGCCCATAATAACAGAAGATACACAATATAACCCCTTGAAGGAGAAAGGGGCTCACCAAGACTCTGTGAAGGAGGATGCTCAGCTACGCACGATCGACACTATCCGCTATGGAGCCACCTACATTCATTTAAAAAAAATGTAGCGCCCCCAGCAAAAGGGACGTTAGTACCATGGAATAGTACTAGTATGTATAACTAAACACCATTGTACTATAAAGAACTGTCAAGCAAGTACAAGTAAATCACATGAGTAGATCAAGTATGCAAATCATATAATTTCCAAAACTTAGTTTGGGGCATTTCTTTCATATGTTCCTCATTGGTCTCAATACCACCGTTGTCTTGAGCGGAGTCCGATCATGACCCGACCGGCTAGGTTACCTCATTAGAGGCATATATCTCAATCAATATTACATTCCCGTTATTCGGAGTTCAATATCATCACATTACCACCATGTGTGTAGCATGGTTTCTGATCACGACCCGATCGGCTAGGTCGCCTTGCCTAGGCATTATTCCTTTCTCATTAGTCAACACACCGAAATCTTTATTTCACATATCTCATATCAATTCCTTGGCACTTAGGGACACCATTATCACATTGTTTTCGATTGTCTATACTCATCTTGCAAGTTATGATCATAGGCATATACAAAAACAATACAAGTTGCAATCACAAGTAAGTGGGCACATAGCTAGCATGCGTAATTCTCCGTTTCGATATTGGCTTATAGCCCAAGAATTTCAACACATAATTGTATTTTTCATCCTTCCCTAATTATCAAGAATTGTACATTACACCCATTGAGGCACATCCTTTATGTATATGAGTAGATAATTGCAAATCAATTAATGCGCAACAACAATCAATACATTAACCTATCCAATCTTACCACACTTTCGTAAACACCAACGGAGCTCAATTTATAATAAAAGGGGGCTTTAGCCATACATACCTCGTTTAAGATTTCCTTAAGTTACTATGATGTATCGAAAATTCTAGAAATCCCAATCTACTTGAGACATAACAAAATATAACACAAATTAGGAAGGTATTTATGGTTTCAGCTCATGTGAGCATTTTATCAAACACTAGTTGAGCATCTTGATTTTTAATCTCTTTTACAAGACGTCCTTCATTCCCCAACCCCATCTTTATTTATTTATATACATCAATCTTCCCACAAACCTAATTTGTACATGCATGTATACATAATACTATTACCCCAAGAATCATACCTCAATAACCCATCTCACAATCTCTACAATACCAACACAACCTAGGTTAGGCACCTATAGCTTCCAATCACTATCCCATGTGTTACAATACTTAATCCATACTTATATTTCCATAATAACTCCATATATGTAAGTCTAAGGTGTAGGATTTACCTTTTTGGAAGGAATCTTGCAAAACCCTTCTTTGGGTTCTTGAAGGAATTTCTTGAAAAATCTATGTGTTTATGTGAATATATCTTCATATTCGTGTGTAAATGATGGAATTTCACACCAAGATCATAAGGATTACTTACCTTGAAGATGGGATGGGTTGGAGGTCTTGGGAGGATAAAGAAATCTTGCCAAATTCGAGCTTGAATGACAAAAATGTCCGCCCCAAAATCCGAGGAGCGCGACCGGCGCTCAACCGAGTAAACCCGGCTGAGCAAGCCTGGCAGGTTTCATACGCACTACCCAACCCAACTCATAACTAAATAAGAGATGCACTCTATTAATCATACTTAGTAAGTATTTTATTAACAATTCCATTTCATTTCCATTAGCAGCTTAAATCATAAATGTCAAAATATTACAAGTTTTGTAAATCGTTGCCAAACATCAATATTTCAATCTTAATTCCAATACCCGGCACTACCCACAACCTGTCTACAGAGCCTCTACATATAACTAGAGAATAATACAGAAATGCTGGCAACAAGGCTCCGGCTATACCTTGTACAAATACAAAAAAATAAGACTCCAGGAAGAACAGCGGCATAAGCCACACAGGGCCCCGAGGATAAGGGGCTCACCAATATAGCTGATGGAAAATGGAGGAGGTGCTACTGCTGGTGGACTGGAGTGCCTGCTACAGAACCACCTACAATCATAACACGAATGTAGCGCCCCCGGCAAAAGAGGCGTCAGTACATTTGAATTGTACTGGTATATATAACTAAACACCATTTTACTAGAAAGAACTATCAAACAGATACAAGCTAATAATATGGGCAAATCAAAGAAGCAATTCATATAATCTTTCAAACAATTTCCACAACATAGATTTGGGCATTTCTGTCACGTGTTCACCACTGTTCTCAATTACCACCGCCATCTCAAGCGGAGTCCGATCACGACCCGACCGGCTAGGTCACCTCATTGGAGGCATTACTCTCAATCAATATTTCATTTCCCTTATC
>MU763948.1:15917-92764 GCA_026770625.1 Nicotiana glauca | reverse complement strand
AATGATTTAGCCCAATCTTATGAAATAAATTGATGGGAGACTTTCCCTCTCTAAGAACCCTCTTCCTCTCTCTAGGAATGCTCAAAAGAATGTTCAAAATGAGCTAGAACACCGGTTATATCGATATGGATGTCGGGTTAAAAATTAGAAAATTGGAGCCCCGAGTCAACTATGTGGTCGCATTTGCGATCGCAGAGTAAACATGCGGTCCGCATAATGGACCGCAGAATGCTCCCCAAAAATTAAACATTCTGACTCGGTCTGCGGTAATAATGCGGTCCGCATTCATGTTCTGCGGTCGCAAAGTGCACCACAGAACTGACCCTCGCACAAGTCAAAGGAAAATATGCGATGACTATGCGGTCCGCATTTCTATTATGCAACCGCATTTCGATCGCATTTCTGACCTCAATTATAACCAACATTCTGCCTCACTCTGCGGCAGATATGCGGTCCGCATTTCAATTATGCGATCGCATTTTGGACCGCATTTCTTGCATTTTTTTCTGGAAACTGATTCTTGACTTTTTAATGCATTATTCAATCTAAAAAGGTTCGCGCCGCGGCGAGCTTGCGAGTACTAATTTCTAAGACACGATCCTAACTTGACACCACGGGATCCGGGTTTTTGAGTAGGGATTTCACGGGACCTTACAAAAAATGAAGGAAAGGTGATACCCCCTTCGGTTTTTACACTGATAAGGGATATTTTAAATATTTCACATGTTCTCCCGCGGTCCGCGGCACTGCACCGCGGTCCACCCCGCGGCCGCGCGCCTGGGCGCGCTGGTGATGCATGTCCGGTAAAATGGTCATAACTTTCTATATACACTTCCAAATGATGAACGGTTTGTTGCGTTGGAAATTAGATTTAAAGGGATTTAATTTGATATGTTGTGCATCACACAATCCCTTAAATTTCTGGAGATATGATTGTCCAAAATTAGGTCTCGTGCGCACTCATTTACAACTTTCGTCTATTATGAAATTTTCCAACTTGGCTTAGACTTAGGCCTCTCCTTAGACCCCAATTCATTTCTAATATGAATTATAAGATTATTAAAATATCCAATTTATACCCATTATATAAGGAATCCTCATTTACACACAAAATAAAATAATTAGCCTACCTTGGCACGTCGAAATCTCAAATTACTTGGAAAAATTTCCGGGGCCTTACACTAAGCTCTGCCCTTCATTTCACAAGACTAAGCCTTGTCTTGTTAAAATCATATTATTGCATATAATAGGCTGAAATATCACCAATCTATTCGTAGGAGTAACAGTCTAAAGGCATCATCCTCATAGCTGGAAGACACCATGCCATGGCCTGAGGATCTCTCGAACTTGCATATCATTATTTAAAGGCGTCATGGATTGGAGGCTCCATTTTCATGGCCCGAGAACACCATTTCATAGTCTGTGAATCCTTCACTAAACAATTCATAGCCCAGGACGTCATCTTTAATCATCCGAAGACAACCTTCATGGTCCAAAGGGAATATGCATCATGTTTAAGTTTTCACAAATATGTTTGTAGCATCTTTTATCTATAGGTAACCAATAAGCAACCACTATCCTAGCAGGAGCAATATCGCTCCAGTTCCCTCCAACTATCCTGATCCAACTGCTCACCGTGGTCGCTTCCGCATCGCGTGTCCGTTCTTGCATTAATTTCATCAGCATACTCCACGGATGAATCTAGAACTACATATAGCCTGATTCCTATAAAACCAGGGATAGGTAGGCAAATAGAAATCGCAGTCCAACCTCCATCTTTCAAAACATCCCGTTCGGTCAAAATTGGCCATCATTTTACCCGAAAACTCTTTTATCCTTCCCGGATAAAGTGGGACAGCTGTTGACACCCAATTTTTCCTATATATTTTTAAATATGCATAAGTACCTTTAAAATAGCATATACATGCATATATAAGCATGCACATTATTTTTATAATTTTTCCATAATTTTAAGAATTTAAATTTATTTATTCCCCCCTTTTATTCATAAAATCCTCAACAATTATTCCTCAAATTATTTTTATGGTAATTTAGTCATTTAATTTATATACTTATGCCAAAATATGGTTAATATAAGTTTTATACATTTTTATAATTGCATTTGGTATTTTTAAGCTAAATTGCATATAATTGCAATATTAGCCCACTTAATGTATAATCACATTTTTATGCTTAAAATTGGCCCCTATATTTTTAAAATAATAAATATATATTTTAAATTATTTTGGTACATAAAATTATTTGTCAGAAATTATTTATTATTTATTATATAAATATAGGAAAAAGTGGCTATTTAAAATATAGCGAGATTGGCTTTCAATTGTAGGGTAAATTGAACCCCAACCCTATCCCAATTTCCTATTAAATTACCCGACCCAAACCCTGAACCATCTACCCGATTCAACTTAAACTAAATTTTGGCTGTTGATCTCACAGATCAACGGCCGGTATCAATTCTTTCCTTTTTTTTAATTCCTAAGACCCCTAGGCCTAACCTTATTTTCAAATCCTGCCACCTCTGTATTCTCTCATATCTTAACCACTCAACCTAACCCTAGATCTTCTCACCAGCCTACCTCCCTCTCCGGCCTTCTTAGGTGACCACCCTTCAACCTCTAAGCCTCAAATGGCTCCTCCATTGCCATTCTCATCTCCTCTGAGGCCTTCAAGGGCCCTGGGCAATGACAACTTGTATCTAGGGTTTGCTGTTTTGGCTGTTCATGACTACTCTGGTGTGATTTTGAGCAACATCACACAGTATTTGTTACGATCTTTGAGTTTCTTAATAGGTTCTTCCATGTCTACTTGGGTTTCTTCTAAAACCCTAATTTTTGTTTACATTTCCTAGATCGGACCTATTTTTAAACGATTCGAGTCTGTTCCTTTTATGTTTTACACTGTTCTTGAACCTCTTTTGCAAAAATCATCTATTTCTAATTGTTTTCACCTTCTTCTAAAGTTAGGCTTTTTCGGAACTTCTTCTACACTTTGTTGAAATCGATTCTTTATGTTTTAACTTCTGTCCTTTGCATATCTTGACTGATTGTATGTTTTTACTGCTTTTTCAACTCGTGTATTTTAAAATCCCTAATACTTCTAGATTTTTTTGTTTGGTTCTGTGTGTTAGCATGACTACTCGATTCTTGTTTATGTTTCTGCGATTATCTTGCCTCGAACATGTTCTACTGAGTTTTCTTATGCCTAACTTATATCGCTTCTTTATGTTTATGTTCATCTTGACTAGTCAATATTTGCATTTCTGCATGATGTGTTTGGTTACCCTCATTCCACTCCTTTTATATGTTAAAGCTCTCTCTTTAATTGACTCTGAACTCCTTATTTCTTGGCCTGATTTGAAAACTTCCCTGTAAACTATCGATTCTCCTGTTAATTTGTTTACTTGTTACTCCCTTTTAATCAGTGATTTCGAATCCCTGATTACCTAATTTACTATGTGTTAATTGTCGATTATTTCTATACTCTGCAACTTTATTTTGTTTTATTATCTTATTTGGTGAACCGAGTACTTTATTGATTCTTCATTAGTTATTTCCTTAATTAAACCCCTATGTACTTATCCCTAATTATTTATTTTATACCTTATACTCTATTCGATTTCTTTCCTTAATCATTTATGCCTATTATCGTTAGTTGATTACCCCCTTAATTAAAGGGTTACTTCCATTGATTTGATTCTGATTAGTAATTGGTTCCATAGTTACTATTCTACTATGATTCTTGCCTTATTTTACCTAATTTTTGAACTACTATAAAGACACACCCTTTCATTAACACAAACACACGAACACTCTTGGTTCAAAAGCTATTCCTCACACTTAAAACTTTATGCTCTCTCTTTTGTGCTACTTGCTACTGCTCTAAGTTAGCCCGCTGGAAACCAAGGCTAACCATTGTGTTATCCCGTTCTTTCACTTTGCTTACTATCCTCTTTACTGGTATGTTCTAGTTTCAATTCAAAGTTTCAACAACAATATGATTCTCTTATTGTTTCAGTTCATCCTGTTTCTAGTTTGCTTCTATTTATGGTTTTTGTTGTGAAACTTGTAGTTGATGTTTACATTATTATGCACTTCCCTTCCTTAAGATCAGTATATTACCCCCCCCCCCCCCCCCCTTTTATTTTTGAGCCTGTCTATACCAATTATCTCTTACTTGTTGTGTTCTTGCCATCATATGCTCTATAAATCCATAAATCCCTATCTCCCCTGTATGTGAGTTTGTTCTTTATGTCTGGTTCTGTGACTATGCTTGGTCAGCTATTTCTGGACATGTCCATACCAATTCTTAGACCTTCGCTTGATTATGTGTTTACAATCAAGTGTTCTATGTATCCCAAACCCCTTGACCCCTGTTTATGACTACTGAATTTGCCTTGGTGCTGTGACTACTGGCTTTGTGTATAAACATGTCCTAAGGTTTGGACTTTTGTTCATTTCTTCAATCTCTTTTCAAATAGCCTCTGTATTTTACTAAATTACTTTCAAGAAGACTTCCTTTTATATAGTTTTCATTAAAACCTTTCAACTTGTGTCAATCACTTTCACTCTACTCCTAAGTCAATAAGTTCTGCCCCCTCCAGTATATGTACTACCTTGGGATCCTCTTGATAACCCTCTGAACTCTGGCATAATAAGGCTAGCCCTTCCATACTGCACTTATTCAATTTTTGGTTACCAAGTCTAGGTGTAAGCACTTCTCGGGATCCTTGAGATCCTTAGGAAATTTTGATGCACCTAGAATCTGACATTGTCTGTGGAATTGAGGCATTTGAGGCCATTGGAGGCTTTGGAAATCTAGGCCTAATCGAAGGCTCCCTATAGAATAGCTTCTTATTTTCTTATTTACTTATGTAATTCATTCATTGGTCTATAATAACTTGTAAGAAACTATTGGGGTATTTAGTGAAAGGGATGGGTTGATACATGTTTATTGGGGTAATACAGGTAGAAATCATGCTCATAGGACTTTACATTTAAATCTTATTGCTTTACCAAGTAGAAATCATGCTCATAGGACTTCATGTTTAAATATGGTTGCTTTACCAAGTAGAAATCATGCTCATATGACTTTACATTTTAGTTTGATTTCCTTACCAAGTAGAAATCATGTTTATAGGGCTTTACATCTTGTCATGTTTATAAACCATGCCTGTAGGTTTCAAATAATTCCGTAATAGAACTCATGCCTTCAATGTCTTAAAATTAGCTTAACTAATAGATGTCATGCCTATAGGACTCTATCAATATTCTATTATGACAAATGTTTATGTATGTTTTCATGTTTGTATGTCTTATAATCAGCATTAACAAATAGATATCATGCCTATAGGATGTCATTTGACCCAAATTCTATTATAACAAGTGTTGTGTATATTTCCATGCCTGCAAGTCTTTAAAATCAATATTAAACTTAGATATCATGCCTATAGGGAACCATACTCGAAATTATGCCTATCAATCTAAACTAGTCTAAATAATTCAATTTGTTCCACGCTTAGCTCACTTCTGAATTGGTTTTATTAAGTAGTTCATATTTCCTGAAACAAGTTCTTTAAAATTGCCTCAATTTATCATTTAAACAACATGCTTATAGGTATTAAAAGAAGTCCATTTCAAAACCTGCTTTGTTTCACTATATAAATTTAGTCATCAGTATTCCGCATATAGGCAAGCCTTTAGGGCGTTTTCAAAAATCCAACTCTGAAACTATTTCTATTGCTTAATATTTTTTTGATCTTAACATGCTTTAAAAAATCAATAGGCAACTGCTAGGGTTACTACTCCTGAGTGTATAAAAAATAAAATGCTTGTCTTCTGCATATTCACCTAGACATCAAGCCTTAAGATACTGTCTAATAAAAGCCCTCAATTGTGCCTGAGTCATGTTGTTTATGGGATTGTTTAAGGAGGAAACTTTGATCCTCTAACTGCTCCCTTTTTTGTGCTAAAAGTGCTAAGTGTTTTGGTTGTCACCTTAGAATTTTCACCTTTAAAACCTTAGGGGTCTGTCTAGAACCATCTATAGGTAGAGGTCCTAACCCTCAAAGACCGTTAAGAAGGGACGGGTAGCAGCACGCAATAGAAATCGCTGACCAGACACTCGCTTTACATGAGCATTAAGGGGGTGGGAAGGGTAGATATGGGATATGATGACTACGTACTAATGTCACGTGTAGCCCCTCATCGAGGAATGTTTACCTGACATTGTGTGGGGTGATCCTATAGGCTAACCAACCTAGGACCCTCCTTTACCAAAATTCCTTTTCTTAAACCTTTATTTTACAACTTGTCTAATATTTTTATCTTATTACTTGAGTTATCCAACGTGCTTTATTTGTAACCTATTTGATTCAACTATTTATTTGTAATGTACTAGTTTGTGAATATAAGTTTGATCGGGACCCACAATTGGACCGAGAGGGTGCCTAACACCTTCCCCTCGAGGTTATTTCGAGCGCTTACCCTAATCTCTGGCAATACAAACCAATCCAAGAGTTAATCACTCTAGGTGCCCTAACGCACCATAACTCGTTAGGTGGCAACTCTTCAAAAACCCAAGTTCCCAAAAGGAAATGAGTTATTACCCCCGTGAATATTGAAACCCGGACCTCCCTCCGCGAGGAGGGAGAAAAGGGGGGGGCGATAATGACCATAGTCTTTAATATGGCCGTAGCCTTTAATATGGCCGTAGCATTTAATATGACCGTAGACTTAGGGTATTCCTTTTGGACTTATTTCCAGATAAACTTTTGAACTTGTTCGAAAGTTAGTCCCGAGTATGATGGCCTTGGACTTTCTGTCGAGGGGATGCCTCTTTGAGGTCTTATGATTCGAGTTTGGATGACTCGAATGCATTGACTGTCGATGATAGTCCCCGAGTATTCGAGGTGTATTCGTGCTTTGGCTCTTGAGACATTTCTCACAAGATCACAAGTATGATGTTCGTATAGTAGCAAATTTCTTTAATACACAAAGTGTTTTGAATATAAAGTATTATTATTTGGATAATTGATACATATATACATGTTTTGCCGTCGGGGCTCGACTATTCCACATGGACACGGTTCATCTAACCATTTGGCCCATTTAAAAGTTTTCCTATCGAGTCCCTCTTTGGCGTGAAGTATTTTCCTCAAAAATATCATATCCGAGGATGATGCCCCCCTATTATTCGAGGTTGATTGAAAAGAAGCCTTAGATACTTTTGAGTTCTCCTCAGGTAGCACATAGTTGTTTTATTATTAAAAACATCGCCGGTAAAACCTATTTGGGACAAAATCCGATCTAAGGGAAAAATAGTGCAATATGTGCTCTAAAACCTAAGGTCTTCATGTAAAAAAGGGTGCCTTCGAAGTCCTCGATCGAAAGCCTACAATGAGTTAGTTTTAAATTCAAATAAACAAAAGGAGAAATTCATACCTTAGCAGTCGTATCGTTTGAGTAGACATTCCAATTGTTCGACAGTTTTTCGCCCCCCCCCCCCCATCGTGCCAAGTTTGTAAGATCCTTTACCGCCAAATCTGATAACTCAGCTCGGTCCTTCCCTATTCGGGCCCAATTTCCCTTTATTCGAGTCTCGAGTATTGAGGGTGACCTTCCGTAGAACTAAGTCCCCGATCCCGAAGTGTCGCAGGTTAGTCCTTCTATTATTATATCTCTCTATTATTTGTTTTTGCGCTACCATATGAACAAGTGCAGCTTCTCATTTTTCATCTAATAGCTCGAGGCTAGTATTCACAACCTTGTGATTTGACTCCTCCAATGCATGTCAAAACCTAGCGTTGGGTTCTCCGACCTCGACTGGGATTAAGGCCTCGGAGACATATACTAAATAGAACAGGGTATCCCCCGTGCTGGACTTCAATGTCATTCGATATGCCCAAAGGACTTCGGGTAGAACTTCTCCATTTTCCTTTTGCATCGTCTAACCTCTTCTTGAGGTTTTGAATGATAGTTTTGTTTGTTGACTCAGCCTGTCCATTCCCGATTGGGTGGTATGGTGTTGATCATATCATCTTTACTTTGTGTGCTTTGAGGAACTTCGTTACCTTGTTGCCGACGAATTGCTTTCCATTGTCACACACAATCTCGGCAGGTATCCTGAACCGACATATGATGTGGTCCTAGATAAAGTCAATAACTTCATTTTCTCTGACCTTCTCGAAGGCATGTGCTTCCACCCATTTAGAAATATAATCAGTCATAAAAAAATGAATTTAGTTTTACCTGGGGTTGTTGGTAGAGGGACGACTATGTCCATCCCCCATTTCATGGAAGTCCACGGGGACAGGACTGAGTGTAGTTTCTCTTTGGGTTGATGAATCATTGGTGCGAACCTTTGACATTTATCACACTTTTTGACAAACTCTTAGTGTCTTTTCCATGCTATCCCAGTAATACACTACTCTAATAATTTTGCAAATCAAAGACTCAACGCCTGAGTGATTCCCACAAGTTCCTTCGTGGATTTCTCGTAGAATATAATTGGTATCCCCCGGCCCTAAACATACCACCAATGATCCATCAAAAGTCCTCTTGTACAATTTTCCATCTTCATCCAATGCGAAACTAGCAGCCTTGGTTCGTAGAGCCTTTAACTTTTTATGATCCAATATGAGCTTTTCATTTTTCAAATAGTCGAGATACGTATTCCTCCAATTCCAAGTCAAACTTGTAGAATTTATTTCGGCATGACCCTCTTCGACCATAGATCTCGATAATTGGACAGTAGTCCCTGGGACGATATCATCTTCTTCAATCAATGACCCCAAATTAGCAAGTGCATTGGCCTCACTATTTTGTTCTCGGGGAACATGATCTAGAGTCCACTCCTTGAAGCGGTGCAAGTTTACCTGTAGTTTATCCAAGACCGTTGCATCCTATCCTTTTGAACTTCAAAACTTTTGTTTACTTGGTTTACTACCAATAGTAAATCACACTTGGCTTCAATGACTTCTGCCCCCAAGCTTTTAGCTAGCTCAAGACCTGCAATCATGGCCTGATACTCGACCTCATTATGAGTCAACCTAGAAGTTTTGATAGATTGTCTAATAGTACTACATGTAGGTGTCTTCAAAACAATGCCAAGCTCGGATACTTTCACATTCGAGGCACCGTCCGGGAAAAGGGTCCACACCCCGATGATATACCCGATTTTAGCAGGAGTTCTTTCTCCACTTGGGTATAAGGGTCGGCGTAAAATCGGCCACGAAGTTATCTAGGATTTGAGACTTGATGGTCATTCGGGGTTGATCTCGATATCGTACCGGCCAAGTTCAACGGCCCATTTGGTCAACCTGGCCTGACAGTTCGGGCTTATGCAAAACATTTTGTAGGGGATACATAGTTAACACACATATTAGGTGACACTGGAAATATGGATTTAACTTTCTAGATGCGCTTATTAATGCAAGTGCTAATTTTTCTAAGTGAGGATATCTAGTTTCAGCATCTCCTAGAGTTCGACTTACATAATAAACAGGGAATTGCGTACCATGCTCTTCTCGAACCAGTACCCCACTTATCGCTATCTCGGACAGTGCCAAATATAAGTAAAGCTTTTCATCTACCTTCGGGGTATGAATAAAAGGTAGGCTCGATAAGTATCGCTTCAATTCCTCTAAGGCATGCTGCCATTCCGGTGTCCATGTGAAATCATTTTTCTTTTTTTAGCAAGCAAACGAACCTGTGACTTCGATCTGATGACCTCAAAATGAATCGACCCAAGGCGGTGGTTCGTCCTATTAGCCTTTGCACGACTTTCTAACTATCCCTGGCCTTGATTTTATCAAGATTGATCTCGATTCCCCGATTAGATACTATGAAGTCAAAGAACTTGCCCGAGCCGACTCCGAAGGCACATTTTTCCGGGTTAAGCTTCATGTTGTACTTCCTCAAGGTTTTGAATGTTTCCTGTAAATGAGTTAAATGGTCTTCTACGCGCAAGTACTTAACCAACATATCGTCAATGTGAACTTCCATCTAGGGGTGTTCATGGTTCGATTTGGATCGGTTTTTTTCTAAAAAGAAACCAAACCAAGTAAGTCTTTTTTTCAAATATTAGAACCAAACAAAACCAATTAAGTCGGTTTTTTCTCGATTCGATTTATGTTGGGTTTTGTCGGTTTTTTGGTTTTTCAGTTTTTTGTCGGTTTTTTCTTAAATATAAGACATACACTACCAAATGCATATTCCGGGGACCACATTTTCAACGTAACACTATCAAATCAATTGCCCTTTGAGAAATATATTATTTTCCAAGATATATTGATGATAATTAAATCAAATATGATGAATAATTTAAGGACTCAATTAAAAATATATTATTTTTAACACGAGATGGATTCTTATACTTAACCAAAAAAACTACCAATTACACTAGAATGTCAAGGTAAAGAACTATACTAAAAGTGCAAACTATTAACATTTACCATTAAATTTTTGAAACTTTATAAAATATATATATATATATAAGTGTAATAATAATTTGAAATAGCTACTCCTATAGTCGGTTCGGTTTTTTTCGGTTTTTTCTGATTAAAACCAAAACCAAACCAATTTTGATCGGTTTTTAAAATTCTAAACCAAAAAATATCAGTTTTTTTGTTGGTTTGGTTTGGTTTTCAGTTTGGTTCGGTTTTTTCGGGTTTTTATGAATACCCGTACTTCCACTGATTTACCTATTTGTTCCTCGAACATCTTGTTAATTAGGCGTTGGTATGTAGCTCCAGCATTTTTTAGCCCGAAGGGCATTACATTATAACAATATGTTCCAAACTTAGTGATAAATGAGGTCATCTCCTGGTCCTCGTTCATCTGAATTTGATTGTACCCGGAGTAGGCGTTGAGAAAAGTTAGGATCTTGTGGCCGGCCGTGGCATCGATCATGTGATCGATGTTAGGCAATAGAAAAGAGTCTTTTGGGACTAATTTGTTTAAATCCATGCAATCTATGCACATTCTAAGTTTGTTTCCTTTTTAGGAACTACAACTACGTTGGCTAACCATTATGGGTATTTTACCTCTCGAATAGACCCTATTTTAAGAAGTTTGGTTACCTCATCCTTTATGAATGCATGCTTCACCTCGCACTAGGCCTCCTTTTTTGCTTTACCGGTTTGAACTTGGGGTCAAGGCTTAGCAGGCGTGTTGTTATTTCCGATGGGATCTCTGTCATGTCTAAATAGGACCAAGCAAAAAAATCCATATTATTAATAAGAAATTGAATGAGTTTTTTCCTAAGTTCGGGGGTCAACCCCGTACCCAGGTATACCTTTCTCTCAGGCATGTATTCGATCAATATGACCTGCTCCAGTTCCTCTACCTGGTGTCTTTGATTCTTCTAATAGCTAATACGATCCCTGATGCATCTACACTGAAATTATACTCTGACAATCGAGGTGCTTCCTCGGCGTCGGTATGTTTATCAAAACCGTTCTTACTCATAATTCCCTGAGAGATTTGATCACGATCATTCCTTCGATCGTTCCGAGGAATATTACGCCCCAAACTGTTGTTTCTCCGATCGACATATGGATGATACCAATCCTTGTTTGATCTTGGTTCCCTGTCTATATCCCTCGGTGCCTTAACTGCCAATCTATTAGGATGAACTAAACCCGAAGGGGCTCCCAACTGGTCGTCCTCGACCCTGATCTTCGAATGGTAGCGATTATGTACATCTGACCAAGTTATAGCTGGGTTTTCAATCAGATTTTGATTCAATTGTCGTGACACGATCAAACTCCGCTAGTTCAAACCCTGCATAAAGCTTGTATTGCCCAATCATCCGAGACTTGTGGTAATTCTATATGCTCCATCTGAAACTGGGATACGAACTCCCTTAGCATCTCATCGTTCCTTCGTCTTATCTTAAAAACGTCTGATTTCCTTGTCGCCGACTTTATGACCCCGGTGTGTTTTACGAAGGCATCTACTAACATAGCAAATGAATCGATAGAGTTCGGGGGCAAGTTGTGATACCAAATGATGGCTCCCATAGACAAAGTTTCTCTAGATTGTTTCAACAATACTGATTCGATCTCATCATCATTCAAGTCGTTTCCTTAAATCCCGCAAGTATATGAGGTAATATGTTCGTTAGCATTGGTTGCCTCATTGTATTTTGGTATATCGGGCATGCGAAACTTTTTAGGAATGGGCTTCGGAGCAGCACGCCGAGGGAACAGATTTTGTATGAACTTTTTGGCATCTAAACCTTTCAAGACCCGGGGTGCCCCCGGTATTTGATCAACATGGGATTTATAAGTCTCCACTTTTTTGTCACTATCCTCAATCTTCTTTTTCCCGAACTCGATTCTGTTGGTGAGTTCCTTGAGCATCCTCATAATTGTGGGGTCAGTCCTCGAGCCATTACCATTTGATCTCTCTAGCACTGGCTTAGTACGTCGAGTATTTTCTAGTTCGTCCATACTTGGAGTTTTATTCTGACTTTGAACTTGAGCGACGGCAATCTATTGAGCTTGTAGCATTTCGAATATTACTTGGAGGCTACCTCCCCCATCTCGTATACCCTGTGTTCCTTAGTCCCCATATCGGTCTTCCCTATGTAGACTTCCTCCGGGGTCTGCGCCTAGATCCTCATTCAAAGCAATGTGTGAACTAACATCAACTGGTTCCATATTCGGCACTTCCTCAGGGTTTATCGGTAGTACACCGATCCCTACATTGTTGTTTTCCCCATGAAATCCAAGACCATCGTTGTCGTGTACATGTGCGTTTTGCGAGTTTAACATGTTTTAACCTGAGAACAAAAATTCTTGACAAGAACAAGTGTGAAAATAACGTGTGTTATCAGAATCAGTACTGAAATAATCATTATTATCTTTAGCCCAAGGGTGGGCGCCAAACTGTTTACCTCAAAAATATGAGTAACAATTAAATTTGATTTATGGGTTTAAAGATACATCATTTAGTTCAACACTAATTAATAACCAATAAATGTGAAGTATAAATGAAAGAAAATAGTAAAATCAAACTAGTATGCAAGCCAGTCCAGACCTCGAGCTAAGGCGACCTCGAGGTGAATCAAGAGCACTAAAGCAAGAATAATAAGCTAAAGGACAATTCTGAACAATGAGCGAGAAAGTAGAAGAGTATATTCTTTACCAATGATTTATGATCGTTACAAATGATTGGGGCCCCCTTTATATAATAGGGAACCCTAAATAAGGTACATTTCTATTTATAGTAAAGAATCTTATTGGGACAGCTATCAAACCGCCTAGTACAGATTCGTACAAATCTATTTCGGGATTTACGCTACGATCTTGGGAACGTGGCAGGAATCCTGCTCATTCTGTTACAAATCCATGACGGCATTATCTCGAGGCTGGTCATACTAGGCTCCGATGTTCCTCGAACACTTAGTTCTTCGAGTCTCGTACTCCGTCCTCAGGATCGAACTCGGTCCATAGTGAGTCTATTCCTCGATGCGAGCCTTCGAGCCCAAAAAATCGAGGGGCACCTGATTTCACCGTATACAACCGATCGACGAAACTTTACTAGAGGAAAAATTATTTACTTTCCTCCATAGGTGTCCAAAAAATGAAGTTAAAATTGGTGCTCTTAACGCTACACTAGATTGCACACAGACTAAATGTTACCTAGCCGTCAATAGATGCAGCCTAGCTAAATATCACAGATTCTTAGCGTTATTTCATCCACTAACCACAGCTGCAGGAACTTTAGGGCCATCACTCTTATCAGCTTCCTCTGTCCATGTTGAAGCGCTTAGCAGCCGCCTTTGGATCAACACCGGTGTCTGTGGCTTTTGCATACAGGGATTTGCTAGGTCTGATTTTCTTTGAGGCTTAAACCTGAAACCAACATGACCATAAGTTGGAGCATGACCATTAGTTGGCACACGATGATACCAGTGCCATACTGCCTTTACAAGGGCATAGTACTATGGAGCCACTAAACCAAAAATCTAGTAAAGATGCAAGGATAAGTAAAGAATAAGTATTCTGTAAATATAGCCAATGTGCAAGGTCCGATGAAAGCTTAACCATAGAAGACGATAGTGATGGAATCCGAAAGGTTCATCATTAGCACTACTTTTGATATAGTTGTAGATATTCATTTAACTGAACTTTGCTTTTGGGTTAATGAAGCACGATACTAAGATTGTATGGTGCAGACACAAAAAGCACAAATGCTGGCCAGCAAACCTATTATATCTATAAGGAACCCAAAAAGTACAGCATTATATAAACATTCAAAATTACCAAAATAAAATGCTAACCAATCCAAAAACTGGAACTAAACAATTTGAACATCCATATTCTTGCAGTCATATTCCTCTCTATTTGAAATAAATCTGTAGTTGTGGCCATTATACAGTCACTTTATGTTTTGCTGATTAATAGCTGCAATGTATGTTGCTCAACAGAAAAAAGATAGAAACTGAAAGTCGCATAACATGTCTCATGAGGCAGTGGTTGTAAACCCTGCTTTTGTCTGATTTCCTTCTATGTTCCTTTTCCTTATCTGCGTAGACCAGGCATATATCCAGTCTAGCGAAATGATCTTTTGAGTCTTAACAAAATATGGTCTTGTCTTTGTTGGTCTACTCAAGCTACGAATGAAAGTCTGACAAGAGAAAATCATGAAGTGTTTCTATGTCTGATTTGAAATATAGGTTGAGCAAAAAGACAAAAGGAAAAAAAATTATGTTTGCTTTAAGCCAACTAGTCTTAGAATTATCACAGTAGAAATGGAAGCGGAAATTTGAATATAACCATCAAAGATTAATTGTAAGACGTTGTTTACAGTGCATAAAGCTATGGTAGTACCTCCAAATTAGGGCTTGAAGTCATCGCTTCTGCCAGCATCCACATAGCACTACAATCTTCAGGTACTTTTTCTTCATTAATCTTCAACAAAGAGAATGAAAGAAGTTAGCTAGGCGTTGGCAAATACTATTCAGACTTTGCTTGCAACATCAAAAAACACTTCAAAAACTACCTGTATGGGTCAAAATCTGACTGTCATGACCAAATTGATCAACGTGCCGCTTAAATGATCGGGTAATGAAAGATGATGTAGCCCACTCTGTATCTCTTTCCAGACATCCGTCGAGTTGGAAAGAATGGCGCCTAAAGGCGTGACCAGGATACATTGAAGGCAAGAGGGCGTCGGACCAAGTAAAGGACAAGGGTGTCCTGATTATATTTAGTAAGGGAAAACCCTCGATGAATAGGACTTCTTTTTGGTCCTTTCTCTAAAAAGAAAGCTCCCTTCTTAGACTCTAAAGAGAAGAGAAATTATCTATAGAAGAACTTGTAATAAGCTATTTCTCCATCGATTGATGGAAGATACAATGTCGAATCTCAATTAGATCATTTACTTATTTGTATCATATATGAAATCCACTCTATTTAGCTCTTTGATATGGAATTTATTATGTCTGACTAAGATTTACCTCTTCATATTCATTGATTGATTTGTTCCAAAAGGTTTTGATATCCTTTGAGTCAAACAATTTGGCGTCGTATGTGGAAATTTCTTAGTGAAATCTCCTAGTCTCTCCTAGATCAAAGACAAGAAATATGATCTCCTGCCAAAAGGAGCACGAAGAAAAAACCCAAGCTGCGCGAGACAAAGGCGTAGTGCGATAGGGGAAGAAGAATCGAGCAAAATTACCAAACTTAGAAATCCTCGCCCCATCAACTACCAATATGCCAAATGAGACAGATAACGTTACCAACGTGCTCTCCTCCATCGGATAACTAGACGGGGTCAAGAAGAGTATCATCCTAACTTACCTTCTGCTCTTTGTCCAGGCGGGGATACGAAGGTCGCGTAGACGAACGAATAAAAAGAAAAACCCTCAGTTAAAGGACGAAAAACCGCTGCAGAACAATGGTGATACCTCCAATCCGGAAGGCGAAAGTCAAACAAGGAAACTACAATATGTGCGCAAAACGAACCTAAGCAAAATAGCAACAATTCGCATTCTTTGATATTGCAGCCTACGTCGCGAGCTGTGTAAAGCGGACTGGGACTCTCCCAGAAGATATCTGGCCCTCTGAAAACTGGGAATAACGACGGGCCGTTATTTCGATAAATTTGAAATAGCAACTTATGGCCAAAGGCCTTTGCCAAAAGAAGAGTTCGATCTCGATCGAACGATGACGGGCTACTATTTCGACAAGTAGAAATAGCACCCTTTAAGGCTAAGGGCCTTCGCCAAAAGTAGAGTTTGACCTCGATCGAACGACGACGGGCTAATATTTCAACAAGTCAAAATAGCACCCTTTAAGGCCAAGGCCCTTCGCCAAAAGAAGAGTTATACCTCAATCGAACGACGATGGGCTACTATTTCGATAAGCTCGAAATAACACCCTGAGGCCAAGGGCTTTGCCAAAAGACGAGTTCATTTTTTGTCGAACGACGATGGGCTGCTATTTCGATAAGTCGAAATAGCATAGCACCCTTTAGGTCAAGAGCATTCAATAAAGGAAGAGTTCGACTTCGATCGAATGACGAAGGTCTACTATTTCGACAAGTCCGAATAGCACCCTCTAAGGCCAAGGGCCTTCGCAAAAAGAGAAGTTCGACCGTGATCGAATGACGACAGGCTGCCATTTCGATAAGTCAAAATAGCACCCTTTAAGGTCAAGAGCCTTTCCCAAAAGAAGAGTTTGACCTTGATCTAATGACGATGGGCTACTATTTCGACAAGTCGAAATAGCACCCTTTAAGGCCAAGGGCCTTCCCCAAGAGAAGAGTTCGACCTCGATCGAACGATGACGGGCTACTATGTAGATAAGTTCAAAATAACACCCTAAGGACGGCCTACTATTTAGATAAGTTTAAAATAGTACCCTAAGGACAAGAGCCTTCGCCAAAAGAAAAGTTTGACCTCGATCGAACGACGACGGGCTGCTATTTCGATAAGTCGAAATAGCACCCTTTAAGGTCGAGAGACTTCGCCAAAAGAAGAGTTTGACTTCGATCGAAGGACGATGGGCTACTATTTTGACAAGTCGAAATAGAACCCTTTAAGGCCAAAAGAAGAGTTCGACCTCGATCGAACGACGACGGGCTACTATTTAGATAAGTTCGAAATAATACCCCAAAGCCAAGGGCCTTCACCAAAAGAAGAGTTCGACCTCGGTCGAATGATGACATGCTGCTATTTTGATAAGTCGAAATAGCACCCTATAAGGTCAAGAGCCTTCGCCAAAAGAAGAGTTCGACCTCGATTGAATGACGACGGGCTACTATTTTGATAAGTTCGAAATAACACCCTAAGGCCAAGGTCCTTCACCGAAAGAAGAATTCAACCTCGGTCGAACGACGTCGGGCTACTATTTTGACAAGTCGAAATGGCACCCTTTAAGGTCAAGAGACTTCGCCAAAAGAAGAGTTCGACCTTGATCGAACAACGACGGACTACTATTTTGACAAGTCGAAATAGCACCCTCTAAGACCAAGAGCCTTCTCCAAAAGAAGAGTTCAACCTCGATCGAACGACGTCGGGCTGCTATTTCGACAATTTGAAATAGCACCCTCTAGCGTCTCGAACTTGATCAAGTTTTGATCCATCTCTGATTGCATTAACCTCAATTTCTCCTGTGGATGCTCACACTCTGCGACAACTCCCTTGCCCAACTCGAGCTCCTCATCCTTTATCCGAAGTGGCTCCCCATGCATACTTTTTCTGCTGATAGCCTGCATCAATTCCTGGTCCCTTTTCTCCAATTCCTTACCAAGAGCCCGATTATCGAGGTTTGCCTTTAGTCACTCATGTGTCTCGCGACATTTGTTCCGGTATCGACGATATTTCTCCAACATCTTCAAGAAAATCTTGGCCCAAATGTTAGCCCTGTGAATGTTCTCCACCTCCACTATATACGTCTGACAAATGCAAAGACGGGTTAGAATAGTATTCTCAAGAATAGCGAAGAAAAAACAAAAGTAAAATGCAATGTACCCTTAAGCCCATAGTGGCCACATCATCCATCAAATCAGCATCAGGAACGGACCGAATGGACGCATTTTTGGCTTCGGAGCAGAGCAAGCTGAACTGCGGCACCAGATCCTTCCTGTCCAACAAGAGATTGACATTCAAAGGAATCTGAAGAATACGGGTTGAGCGTCCCGCATTAACCACCGAGTGAGTAAGGCCTTCTGCAAACATCCTGACATCATCAGGGTTGAGGTCCGACTCAGATTCGTAGTCATGACCTACCACACCTTTTTCTCTTTCAGCAGCCGAAGAGGAAGCACGACCAACTGTAGAGGACGAGGGGATGTCTGAAACTACAGTGGCGGCTTTGGAAGCCTGATCTCCCGCCACTATAGGCTATTGACCACCGACCATGGTAGGAATCTCTGAGTGAGCCTAGGCAATGGCCGGTTCCAACCCTACGGGGAGAGCCACGACGATCCCGTCGAAGGAGAATCATCTAGATGAATCACCGTTGGGGGCACTGTCTCGAACTCCACCCACCGTCTTTTCGATGGCCCTTCTTCTCCAGCAGGCAAAGATTCACTTATAAGGCGAGCAACATGAGTCGAAACTTCGGCATGAGAAACGATCCTAGAAGGAATAACCATAGCCGCAGACTCAACTGACACCGCCCTTGATGAAGGTCGGGCAGTGGGAACCGCGATAGGACGGGTAGATGAAGCTAGTTGACGGAAAGCCAACGGAGGAGCCCTCATTCTATGCACCCTCTCTGAAATTAACAAGCAGCGTGTAAGGAACTAAATATACAGAGGTAAAGGAGAAAAACGGCGAATTGAAACGACATCTTACCAGATGGAGGCTTATGCCCATGCTTGTCATAAAAGGCTGTCCACGTACGGACCCCCATTGTATGGGAAGAATAGCACCTACCCGCTCGCGAATATTTTTGACGGGCGAAGGCGGTAACTTCTCAACTGAAAAGACGTAACAAAGCTTAGTACTGCTACAAAAATATTCGGATATATCTCCATCTAAAAGCATGAGACTTATGTGTAAAGTTCCATTTCTCCGGGAACCCAGTCGGATCCGCCATAATGTGCTCAGTCCGCACAAAGAAATAATTCTCATAAAAACAGCAGTTGTCCCTGTCATCCATTTCTAACACCAGGCTCTTCGACCCTCGAGGACGCATGTGAAGCATCGTGACGCGGATGCGTTGAGGGGCGAAGATACTGAGCAGATTGTCTAGAGTGATCTCACGACCAGCAAGTTCCGCGAACTTGAGCAACATAAAGAATAGCTTGTACAAGTATGGTGACGGTTGGGTGGGGCATACTTCATAAAAATAGTTGTTCCTTCCCAACAAGGAAGGGGTAAGCGTAAAATACGCAGTACCCAGGACAGTCGAAATGAACTATGTTGTTTCCTTCTGCCGGTTGCATGTCGACATAGCTAGAAATTCCCCACTTGGTTTGCAATTCTGCAATATTTCCTGCTCTCATAATGGAGGGGACAGACTCTGACTCTGCCCCGACGCCAATGCTAAAGTCGGTCAATTCTCTTCCAGGACGAGGAAAAATCTTAACTATCGACGGAACCTATTCGTCTTCCACCGCATCTGTCCCTCCGTTGGTCTGAGAAGCATTTTTCGGTTCCAGAATTGCGATAGGGAGATTGGTTCGAGAGGGATCACCTGCCATTTTGTCCGAAAAGATGCAGGAAAAAGATAATAGAAAGAAAGTATGGGGACTTTTCAGTTAATAGAAGGCAGATGAAAATTTGGAGTGCCAGAAAGGGAGTATATATGAAGAATGCCTTAAGAGTAGAAGGTAAAGAAATATATCGATCGAATAACAAGCTCCCTCTATTTTTATAAGAGACATAAATCCCCTAAGCACAAAATTCAAGAGTCGCCAATTGAATATGATAAGGCACAAAATGTTTCAGTTCCCCAGGAACGTGTGCCATAAATGCGATAACCACGAAATAGCGCTTTGATACCAAATGACGTTTCGGTTCTGAAACGGTCACAATAGTCAGTAGGTATCGAAGCAATGCCGCCAATTCGCCAAAACCCAAGAAATGTAACTAAGGAACAAAAAGTTAGAAGTCAGATTTCACTCGAGTTTATAACAATCATGATCCGTCTACCGAGTCCGACAGAGGATGACCCCGACAGACGGAGGGACTAACTGTATTGGTCAAAATCTGACTGTCATGACCAAATTGATCAACGTCTCGCTTAAATGATCGGGTAATGAAAGATGATGTAGCCCACCTTGTATCTTTTTCCCGACATCCGTTGAGTTGGAAAGAACGCCGCCTAAAGGCGTGACCAGGACACATAAAGGCAAGAGGGCATCGGACCAAGTAAAGGGCAAGGCTGTCCTGATTATATATAGTAAGGGAAACCCTCGATGAAGAGGACTTCTTTTTGGTCCTTTCTATAAAAAGAAAGCTCCCTTCTTGGGCTCAAAAGAGAAGAGAAATCATCTACTGAAGAACTTGTAAAAAGTTATTTCTCCATCGATTGATGGAAGATTGTCACGACCCAATTTTCAAACCCGGTCGTGATGGCGCCTCTCGTGAAGACATGGCCAACCAACTAACCCAAATCATCTTTTTAACAATTATTAAACATAAATGAATAGATAAATACAGCTTAACGACAATAATAACCAATATTTACAACCTAACACAACCCGACCGGAGTTTCACAAGTCACGAGCATCTAAAAAAGACTGAACACAATTGCTGGGCCAATAATAATATACAGAATAAAATCTGGAATTAAAAGATGAAGTCCGGTGCCGTGAACGCTGGCAGTCACCTTGCCCACTAAAGTAGTAATACCTTCAATCAGCTATTAACCCGCTTCCGGGTGAACAATTCCTGGAACTGCATGCGAGGTGCAGGGAGTAAAGTGAGTACTCCAACTCAATGAGTAATAAGAGTAAATAATAACTGAGCGGTAAGAAAACACGTAAAGCACTCCATCATGCTATATAGGACAGTACGACCCTTGAGAAAACAGTAAATCCATAAAAATCCTTTAGAAAATGTCTGGCTCAGTTAAAAACCTCTTTTGAAAATATCCTTTTCCCAACAGTCAAGCAATTGAATGCATAATCAGATAGTGCAAGTCCGCACATAAGTCAGCCCCTCGAGCACAGCACTCCAATAACAAATAACACCAGGGTATCTCGTAAAAGTGCAAGAAATAGCATGGATGCTAATTATATGAAAGTGCTGAGTGTCATGCCACGTAGCACAAACAGGAACCAATGCATGAATGCAATGCAATAAATATGACCGCTGCGGCGCGCAGCCCGATCCATTTGGGTACCCGCGCTCACTGTGGGGGTTCAAACTCCGGAGGGGCTCCTACAGTCCAAGCACAATATCAATATCACACCGCTGCGGCGCACAGCCTGATCCATCCTCAATCCAGTGATGCACATATAACACTGTTGCGGTACGCAGCCCGATCCATGCTCAATCCAGAAATGCACATAAGCCACTAGAGCAATATTCGAATAACAGTCCTCAGTTCAAAACGTCAGTAAGGTATCATTTAAGTTTTCAAATCATGAAAAATGGTCGAATTTGCAAAATGGCATTAAAACACTAGACCGAGATCAAATAGTATGCAAAAATAATGCGAAAATAGCGATATCAATCCCTAAAGGATTCACATAGTTGGCACGAAGCCCAAACATGGAAATCAGTCCAAATTATGATGATAACAAGTAGTTTCAGCCAAATACGTAGTAAAAATCAACAACCGTGACGAACTAAGTCACAATCCCCAACGGTGCTCTATCCCACGCTCATATCCGACGTGCAAGTCACCTCAATACAGCACTACGATGTGCAAATCCGGGGTTTCAAACCCTCAGGATATCATTTACAAGTATTACTCACCTCGAACCGGCGAAATCTCAAGCCCGCGATGCCTTTTCCCCTCAAATCAGCCGCCACGCGCGTCGAATCTAACCAAAATCAGAGCGAATACATCACAATATTCCAATGGGACAATACCCAATCGAAAATAGTCGAAAAATAGCAACAATCTCGAAAATAGCAAAACCCGCGCCCCGAGCCCACTTCTCAAAAAATTACAAAACTCACATTACCGGATTCCTCATCTCGCCACGAGTCCATACATATCAAATTTACCAAAATCGGGATTCAAATGCCCTTTCAAATCCCAAATTTTCATTTCAAAAACCAAGCCCTAGATCTTCCAATTTTTACCCAAATTTCCAAGAATTAAAGGTTGATTCTTCAATAAAATAGCATTTCTAGGTCACGAGACTTATCTCCAATCGATTCCCATCAAAACCCTCTTCAATTTCTACCAAAAAGCTCTTGAGGTGGTTCAAAAATGGAGGAAATGATAAATGGGGATTTGAAAGGGCATTCGAACCCCGATTTTGGTAAATTTGATATGTATGGACTCGTGGCGAGACGAGAAATCCGGTAATGTGAGTTTTGTAATTTTTCGAGAAGTGGGCTCGGGGCTCGGGTTTTGCTAATTTCGAGATTGTTGCTATTTGTTGACTAGTTGCGATTGGGTATTGTCCCATTGGCATATTGTGATGTATTCACTTTGATTTTGGTTAGATTCGATGCGCGTGGAGGCCGATTTGAGGGGAAAAGGCATCGCGGGCTTGATATTTCGCCGGTTCGAGGTGAGTAATACTTGTAAATGATATCCTAAGGGTTTGAAACCCCGGATTTGCACATCGTATTGTTGTATTGAGGTGACTTGCACGCCGGATATGAGTTGGTCTGTCCCGGTTGTTGATTTTTACTACGTATTTGGCTGAAACTACTTGTTATCATCATAATTTGGACTGATTGCCGTGTTTGGGCTTCGTTCCAACTATGTGAATCCTTCAGGGATTGATATCGCTATTTTCGCATTATTTTTGCATACTATTTGATCTCGGTCTAGTGTTTTAATGCTGTTTTGCAAATTTGGCCATTTTCATGATTTGAAAACTTAAATGATACCTTACTGACATTTTGAACTGAGGACTGCTATTTGAATATTGCTCTAGTAGCTTATGTGCATTTCTGGATTGAGCATGGATTGGGCTGCGCACCGCAGCAGTGTTATATGTGCATCTCTGGACTAAGTATGGATCGGGTTGCGCGCAACAGCGGTGTGATATTTATATTGCGCTTGGGCTATAGGAGCCCCTACGGAGTTTGAACCCCCACAGTGAGCGCGTGTACCCAAATGGATCGGACTGCGTGCCGGAGCGGTCATGTGCATTGCATTGCATTCATGCATTGGTTCCTGTTTGTGCTACGTGGCATGACATTCAGCACTCTCATATAATTGGCATCCATGCTATTTCTTGCACTGTTACCAGATACCCTGGTGTTATTTGTTAATAGAGTGATGTGCCCGAGGGGCTGACTTATGTGCGGACTTGCACTATCTCATTATGCATTAAATTGCTTGATTGTTGGAAAAAGGATATTTTCAAAAGAGGTTTTTAACTGAGCCATACATTTTCTAAAGGATTTTCACGGATTTACTGTTTTCTCAAGGGTCGTACTGTCCTATATAGCATGATGGAGTGCTTTACGTGTTTTCTTACCGCTCAGTTATTATTTACTCTTATTACTCATTGAGTTGGAGTACTCACTTTACTCCCTACACCTCACGTGCAGTTGCAGATATTGTTCACCCGGAAGCGGGTTAATAGCTGATTGAAGGTATTGCTACTGTAATGGGAAAGGTGACCGCCAGCGTTCGCGGCACCGGACTTCATCTTTTGATTCCAAATTTTATTCTGTATATTATTATTGGCCCAGCAGTTGTGTTCAGTCTTCTTTAGATGCTCATGACTTGTGACACCTCGGTCGGGTTGTGTTGGGTTGTAAATACCGGTTATTATTGTCGTCAAGCTGTATTTATCTATTCATTTATGTTTAATAATTGTTAAAAAGACGATTTGGGCTAGTTGGCTGGCCTTGTCTTCATGAGAGGCGCCATCACGACCGGGTTTGGAAATTGGGTCGTGACAAGTTGGTATCAGAGCCTAGGTTACTAGGTCTCACGAGTTATGAGCAGGTTTAGTAGAGTCTCGCGGATCGGTACAGAGACGTTGGTGTTTATCCTTGAGAGGCTGCAGAACCTTTAGGAAAAACTTCCCATTCTTGGAATTCTTATCGTGCGTACTTGATTCAGCTTGAGATATAACTCTTGAAATTCCTTCCATACGTCTGTATGCGCATATGAGAGCTTAGTATTGTATGTGCCTTGATGGCTTGTGATTCCCCGATCAAGGGGCGAGATGTGATCCCTGTGAGTTTGATGTTGTGCCAGTTTGGAGGACTTGAGGCCGGATCTTTTCATATGGCTTGAGCACCGAGGTGCTGAGTGTAGCCCCGAGTTATGGGCGCGTGAAGAATATTTTCGTATCTCCTAGTTGGAAAGTAAAGTGCAATACGTGTGGGCGGTATGAATTCATACTTGGGAAGACTAAATTGACTGTGTTATGTGTATGATGGTGGAAGGTGTGCTGAAATACTAAATTGAGGCGAAGCAGGTGGTTATCTCCTGTGGAGTGTTCTTGAGTGGTATGATCCTTATGTGTCCGTTAGAAGATCCCATGTGTAATTGAGAGGTACGTGTTGTAATTTAAAATTTTGGGTCGTGACAAAGATACAATGTTGAATCTCAATTAGATCATTTACATCTTTTTATCATATATGCAATCCACTCTATTTAGCTCTTTGATCTGGAATTTATTATGTCTGACTAAGATTTACCCCTTCATATTCATTGATTGATTTGTTCCAAAAGATTTTGATATCTTTTGAGTCAAACACTACCCAAAAGCTTTCTCGTGCGGCTCTGCTCCATTAACCTTTACTCCATTAATTATCAATGCATCCTTAGATGGATGACACGTGCCCTTATAAGTATGAAAGGCTGGGATCCCTTGTAACTTATTCTCTATATTTTATTGTATTCTATTAATGCTACTATTGACAAACAGAACTAAATTTTGTGGTTACTTGTGATACTGGAATAATTAGAGTGGATGGTTATGAAATAAATAATTCATTCATCTGATTCGCAAGCATAGACACATTAGAGTACATTGTCAAGGTGGTGTGAACGCTACTGTGTTAAAATACAAAATTAGAAAAAACAGTTAGAAGAATAAAGAAACTAGAAAACAGTAAAGATTAAGAAATATTCTGAGTCCACAATTTGCTTGTGCGTCCCTAAGGAATTTTAACCCCCTCATACGTTGCCAAGGTAATGGATTAAATCCTCCTAGGATAAAACGGAATAAACCTTCCTGCAACAGTGGCAATACAAACTGTAGGATACCAACGAACTTAAAGAACGGAGCAAAATCACACTTACGAATTCGAGAGAGACTGTGAATTAGAATGCAGTATTTTCAGAAAGAAGGAAGTTCTGTAATATTTTTGGTGTGTTAAAAACAAAGCCATGCCTCTGGATTTATAGACAATTATTGGAAGATGTGTGATGTTTTTTCTGGAAAAGGTGCCTTTTCAGAAGTTTACGCCGCCTGCCACCCGCGATTACGCCAGGACCGCGGCCAGAGTGGCCCTCTGAATTTGCAGCAGGGCTATCCTTCTGAATCTTCAGCAGTGATCTGGCATTTAATTATTAAATAATTAATTAAATAAATTTTGTTCAAAAAATAATCTTATCGATCGTTTTTCCAAAGCCGAGCGAGCGACGACGACGGCGCAAGGGTTAATTCTCTTCAGCTCCTTTTAAGAGCTTTAAGAAGTGATTCTATATATAAGCACACAAATGTAGTTGTCCCTCACCAATGAGGGACAAAGTGCAAGTCAAAAGTTCACTTCATTCAAATTTTCATTTTCTACCATTTCCAATTCACACTCTTAGACTTTAAAGCCCAATGCCTTTAAATTACTACAGGTGGGAGACGTAGGCGATACACTGACCTGTTCTTGCATAAAATTTGATTCTAATATCCTTTGATCTACTCCAAAATTAGTTTACTCGTCAAACATTATTTTTGTTTTTGTGGTTGATATTTTTGATATATTATTTCAAGAAAATCATACTATTTATCTGTGAATCCTCTCACCAACTGTGATAATTACTTTGAGTAGGACAAAATATGCGCATAATGCACTGATTTTTTTATTTTATTTATTCATAGCATCAAATATTGATTTTTTTTTACATGTAAATAAACTAAGTCTAATTCTATTAAACTATAACCATATTTGTTTTTAAATGTGAAAGAAGAAAAAAAAACTCAACAGCTTTTTTGATTTATCAAATGCCACACTTTGATATGTTGTATGCTTTCTTGGAGGGGGGTAATAGTAGAGGTGTCAATGGTTCGGTTCGAATGGTTATTTTATAAAATTTATACCATACCAATTTTTTGGTTATTCTATTATGTATAATCAAAATTAGACTTTTCGAAACCGTCCCAATTATGTCGGTTTCACTTCGGTATCAGTACGGTTCAGTTAATTTTTGATATTTTTTTAAATATCATATAAAATTCACCAGTAGAAGTAGAATGCAATAACATATATTTTTTATAGGACTTAGCAAAACTCTCTAGACATTTTTACTGTTTAGAGGTGATGAAATAAAAAAACATGAAAGATAACTAGAGTATTGATCCATCAACTATTCGACAACAACGTAAAAGAAATCAAATAAAAGTAAAGAAAATATAAATCACACGAGTGAAAAGATATTAACCAAGGCGGGACTCAAGAATAATATTTATATTAAATATTCAAAAAGATAAATCTAAATTGTATGAAAGGAAACATAATCAATACATTGTAGTTTGCTACTCATAGTCGCTAGAACATTTTGTATCTTGTTAATAAAGATACTTGAAATAATGTAGTCTAAGTATAAGTAGCATAATAGATTTTAGGAATTACTATTTTGAGTTTAATTACTTGTTGGCTTGTAACAATTTTAATAATTTTAATACCCAATGAAAGTTTAATGCTTTATTAGTTTTAAACTTATTATATAAATATGTTTTTCACATGTAAAATTTATTCGGTACGGTTCGGTATTTTTTCGGTTTATTTTTATAAAATAAAAAACTTATCCTAATTATTGGTACGGTAATAGATTTATATAAAAACCTACGATTTCTTTAAAAGAAACCTAAAAATTGATTCGGTGCAATACGGTTCGATTGATTTAGTCGATTTTTAAATATCCATTGACACCCCTAAATAATAGCTTTGGAAGGAGATAAGTACAAAAGCTTTGGGAGGGTAAAATAGGCGAGGCGGGGGTTGCTTCCCAGTTAACACAACTACTATAAAATAACCGAAAAATTTGGCACTTTGTTTTTCAGCAATACCAATAATAGAATACAATAAAATATAGAGAATAAGTTACAAGGATCCAGCCTTTCATACTTATAAGGGCACGTGTCATCCATCTAAGAATGCATTGATGATTACTGGAGCAAAGAATAATGGAGCAGAGCCGCTCCCCTTTTAGAATTTATAACACTGTAATATTTAAGAACTAGGGAATCTACACCAAATAGAAACAACGTAACTAACCAGGTTTACCCTGTCAAGGCAAACCGACTATCATATATTGCCAAGCATATAACATTCATTCAGAACTATGGCGCCACCAAGATAAAGCAAAGGAAAACAAAAAACATTGCTGCTCCTTCCATCACTTTTTTATATGAGTATGAGATATAGTAGTTTATTTTAAAGATGTCCCAATATAACAGAGAAGTTGTATCATGCATTTCAGAATTCAAATTCAGCTTTAGATTTTGTTGAACCTCAGATGACATCTTTAGAAGGTTCTTCTTTTTCTTTTTATCAGTACGCCCATTATGTGCAACTTGAAAATGCACTATGAGTGAGATTCATTGCAACTAGTTTTATCCAATCAACACGTCTGAGAGGAAGTATCTTGCATTTCTACAATCTGTTTTCTCCGAAGGTTGTCAATTTGTCATGTATTTTCAGGCAATAAGTATTTAACCACTACAGTTTTCTAATATAATCTTCTGTTTTGCCAATTACCATACAATCCCATAAGATGTCAGTGTTTCATTAAACAACAAATTCATGCAATCAGGAAATTATTAACTTTCAAACAATGTCAATTTAGGGCTTATCTTTTCATCCAAATTTCGTAGCGAAAACATTACCTCTGAAAGTCATTGATTGCTCCACATCACACGCACATAATATCACCAAAAACTATTTTCCCTCCGATATCTAGTTTCTAAAACATTTACCGTTCTAATTCTATCAGTAAGTATCTCAGAGAGAAGTCAATAAGAACTCCCATTCATTTAAACATCTTTGACCATCATCTCTCCTCCTTGAGGAATTGATTAGTATTGTCCCATTAAATTATAGGTTGCTTAATTCCAAATTTTAGGCATGCTAGGTTTTCACCATGTTGTAATAAGTAAGAGCAATGAAATGAATTGTCCATTTCTAAGTTTTACCTGCAATAGGCAGCAGCACAATATAAAAGGATGCCCTTAGGGTGTATTAAAAAGGTGCGCACACAATCTTCTGAGTCACATTCCCGATTAGTACATTATATGCATCTACATATACACATAATGGAAGCACTTTGCTGTCTTTCTCATGTGGTCTATTGTACTTTTCCTATCCTTTCCAACTTAATTAAACGACATTCGTTTTATCTTGGAAAATCCCAAAATGTTTGACACCGTTCGACTAGTAATATAATTTTATACAACTTTCGTAAGCACGTATAAAGCAGTGACTTAATTCTTCCAGTGCATCAGCTTAGTCGTCCCTTTTGGAGCATTTTCATCATCAATTCCAAGCAGCCTCCTACGTTCAGCATCTCTTTTGGGTCTTCAATCATTTATAGTCAACTTTACCTGCAATAATACCAAAATAACACGGGCATGTCAATGTTAACATAAATCAATTGAGAAACAAATTGATTTTTGCATTACCTGTGTTAGCGAAACAACCAAGACACTCCATAAGGTTCTAAACTAGCAGACTCACATTATAATAGCAACTCAAGAGAAAGAAATTGCAGTTGAAGGTAATGCACCAATTTATATGACACTATTGATATCTTGGGAAGTCTCAAAATGTTTGATCCGGCCCATTCTACTTAGCCTGATTGAAAAGCAAATAGATGGTATTAGCAATAGAGAAAAATATGTGCAAAGAGGGATGTGATGGCAGGGATTAGTCTCACAAAAATGTGGAGTCAGGGATTAGACTCATGCTAGCGGGGAGTTAGGGATTAGACTCACGCAAATGGGGAGGCAGAGATTAGCCTCATGAATTAATGGAGTCAAGGATTAGACTCATGCAAGTATGAAGACAGGGATTAGTCTCGTGCAAATGGGGAGGAAGGCATTAGCCTCATAGAGTCAAGGATTAGACTCATGCAAGTGAGGAGGCAGTGATCAGCCTCATGCAGTTAGGGAGGCAGGGATTAGCCTCATGCAGGTATGGAGTCAAGGATTAGACTCATACAAGTAAGGAGGTAGGGATTAGCCTCACGGAGTCAAGGATTAGACTCATGCAAATGGGGAGGCAAGGATTAGCCTCATGCAATTATGGAGGAAGGTATTAGCCTCATGCAAATGGGGAGGCAGGGATTAGCCTCGTGGAGTCAAAGATTAGACTCATGCAAATATGGAGGCAAAGATTAGCCTCAAGGAGTCAAGGAATAGACTCATGCAAATATGAAGGCAGGGATTATCCTCATGGATTCAAGTATTAGACTCATGCAAGTATAGAGGCAGGGATTAGACTCATGCAAATATGGGGGGCAAGGATTAGCCTCATACAAGTGGGGAGGTAGGGATTAGTCTCACGGAGTCAAGGATTAGACTTATGCAAATATGGAGGCGGGGATTAGCCTCATGGAGTCAAGGATTAGACTCATGCAAATATGGAGGCAGTGATTAGCCTCATGAAATGTGGAGGCAAGGATTAGCCTCATGCAAGTATGGAGTCAAGGATTAGACTCATGCAAGTATGGTGTCAAGGATTAGACTCATGCAAGTATGGAGGCAGGGATTAGCCTCATGCAAAAAGTAAGTAGTAAGTAAAAGTAGCATCTGTCTTAGCTGGAGATGTATATTTGGTGTCTGATGGCTTGATTGATAGTAATAGTGCTACGGGCATATATCTGCAGATGTTATCGTTATGTCAGCGTGCCTACGTTCAAATAAAAATTGTAAGTTCTGTGAGGGGGAGGTTGGTTCGTGCTTCTGTCGGCAAGCTTTGCTTTGCTCTGTTCTGAAAGACTTTCAAGTACCCCTGGGTGACACCTGACTGTTATGGAAATATAATTTTCGAAAATTTGCAATTATTGATAAAAATAGAGTTGTTTTGGAAACATATTGATATATAAAATAACTTTGATGAACTAGTGACTGTAACACGTTTTGAAGGCACTACAAACCTCTCATATTAGAATTTTGAGGGTCCTCCTCGAAATTCTGCCCCAGTTTCATAACTGATTACTAACTTCCCAGCATATGATGGTATTGGCTGGACTTGCTCCGAAATTTTGAGGACCTTCCTCAATATTCTGCCCCAATTTTTGATCTTGGGGGACATGAAAGTTTTATTATAATATGACTGAACCCATAAGGCTACCTACGTATCCCCTCTTAAACGAGAATCGGGTCAAGATTAGTTCAATTATATCAAATGAAGAAAATGCAAAGTATCTAAGCATAGTATCTCTTGACTGCATCTGAATTGATTGGTTTTGTCCATACTTCTCCGTCCATTTCTGCAAGTATGAGTGCTCCTCCTATCAGTACTCTGTGAACCATGTACGGACCTTGCTAGTTAGGAAAGAATTTCCCTTTGGCTTCATCTTGGTGTGGATGATTTTCTTCAATACCAGCTACCCTGGTACAAATTGGCTTGGTTTCACCTTTTTGTTAAAAGCTCTGGACATTCTGTTCTGATAAAGTTGGCCGTGACATACTGCGTTCATCCTCTTTCTATCGATAAGGGCCAATTGTTCATAGCGGCTCCTTATCCACTCTGCATCACTAAGTTCAACTTCTTGTATGATTCTTAGAGAAGGAATCTCCACCTCGGCTGGGATGACAACATCGGTACCGTAAACCAACATGTAGGGGGTTGCCCCGGTTGACGTGAGAATTGTAGTGTGGTATCCCAACAAAGCAAAGGGTAACTTCTCATGCCACTATTTGTGGTTCTCTACCATTTTCCTTAGTATCTTCTTAATGTTTTTGTTGACGACTTCTACGACTCCATTCATCTGAGGTCTGTAGTCTGTGGAATTCTTGTGCTTGATTTTGAAGGCTTCACATGTAGATTTCATTAGATCACTATTGAGATTGGAGGAGTTGTCAGTAATAATGGACTCGGGAACTCTGAATCGGCAAACAGTACGATCCTTGACAAAATCTGTGACGGCCTTCTAGGTTACAGCTTTGTAGGATGCAGCTTCTACCCATTTTGTAAAATAATTAATGGTTACCAGAATAAACTTGTGTCCGATTGATCAATTGGACCAATAACATTCATCCCCCAAGCGATGAATGGCCAAGGCGAGCTTGTTGCATTAAGCTCATTCGGCGGCACTTTTATCATATCGGCATGCACTTGACATTGAAAGAATTTGCGGACATATAATCAATTTCCATGGTCATCCAAAATTAACCTTCCCTGAGTATCTTCTTATCCTGAACTAAACCATTTATGTGCATCTCAGTTCCCCGTATGCACATCCTCAAGTAGCTTAGAAGCTTCCCTCCGTTGTAGAAGAAGTGATTTGACAATCTCCGGAACATGCATTTCTGAGTGTGATTTGCATGCTCTGGGTATTCTCCTTTTGATAAGTATTCTTTGATGTCATAGAACCGAGGCTTTCCATCTACTTCTTCTTCGACATGAGCACAGTAAGTCGGCTGATTATGGATCCTCACCGGAATGGGATCAATATAGTTCTTATCTGGATATTGTATCATGGATGACAAAGTGGCTAATGTGTCGACAAGCTCATTCTGAATTCTGGGCATATGTCAAAATTCTATCTTTGTGAACCTTTTTCTCAATTCATGCACATGGTGTATATACGGCAATATCTTAGAATTCTTGGTGGCCCTCTCTCCTTGCACCTGGTGCACTAGCAAATCTTAATCGTCGATCACCAATAACTCTTGAACGTTCATGTCGACTGCTATGTCGAGCCCTAGTATGCAGGCTTCATATTCCACCATGTTGTAGTACAGGGAAATCTGAGTTTAGCAGATACCGGATAATGCTAACCCATTTCTGATACCAAAACTTCTCCAATGCCTACTCCTTTGAAATTTGCGGCTCCGTCAAAGAACATCCTCCAATCATCATATGCTTCAGTAATATCTTCTCCTACAAATGATACTTGTTCATTAGGAAAATACGCTTTCAAGGGTTCGTATTCTCCTCCCACCGGGTTTTCAGCAAGGTGATCTGCCAATGCTTGTCCCTTGACCTCCTTCTGAATTACATAGATGATATCGAACTCACTTAGTAGTATTTGCCACTTAGCAAACTTCCCAGTAGGCATGGGTTTCTGAAATATATACTTCAGAGGATCCATCCTGGATATGAGGTATGTACTGTAGGCACAGAAGTAATATCTCAATTTCTATGTTGTCCAGGTCAAAGCATAGCAAGTGCATTCAAGCAGAGAATATCGTGCTTCATAAGGTGTAAACTTCTTACTCAAGTAATATATGGCTTGCTCCTTTCTTCCTATCTCGTCATGTTGTCCCAGAACACATCCAAAGGCTCCATCCAATACAGACAGATAGAGTAGAACAGGTCGTTCTGGTTTTGGCGGGACTAGAACTGGTGGTGTGGACAGGTACTCCTTAATTTTGTCAAAAGCTTTCTGACAATCCTCTGTCCAGCTTGTCTCAACGTCTTTCCTCAGCATCTTAAAGATGGGTTCACATATGATCGTGGATTGTGCTATGAAGCGACTGATGTAATTGAGACACCCTAGGAAGCTCATTACATCATTGTTTCTCCTAGGTGGTGGTAACTCCTGAATAGCCTTGACTTTAGTCGAATCCATCTTGATCCCTCGACGACTGACGATGGAACCTAGTAACTTCGCTGCAGGAACCCCAAATGCACACTTTACGGGGTTCAACTTCAAATTATACCTCTTTAGCCTGTCAATGAACTTGCTCAAGTCTGTTATATGATTTTCAGCCTTCTTGGATTTGATAATGACATCTTCCACATACACCTCTATTTCTTTGTGTATCATATCATGGAAGATGGTTGTCATGGCTCTCATGTAGGTGGCCCAAGCATTCTTCGTACCAAACAGCATCATCTGGTAACAGTACACGCGCCACAGTATGATGAAAGCTGTCTTTTTTGCATCTTCTTCATCCATCCAAATCTGGGGGTAACCCGCAATACAATCTACAAAGGGTTGGAGTTCATGCTTGGCGCAGTTATTGATTAGGATGTGTATATTAGGTAGTGGGAAGTCATCCTTGGGACTTGCTCTCTTTAAATCCCGATAGTCAACACATACTCTAACCTTCCTATCTTTCTTCGGAACTGGCACAATGTTAGCTAACTAGGTTGGGTACTCAACCACCTTGAGAACTTTGGCTTTAATCTGCTTGGTAACTTCCTCCTTGATTTTCATGAACATGCCTGGTTTTAACTTCTTGAGTTTCATATTTACCGGCGGACACATGGTATTAGTAGGAAACTTGTAAGCCACTATGGAAGTGCTCAAACCGGTTATGTCATCATATGACCATGCGAAGATGTCCTCATATTCCTTTAGGAAATGAATGTACTCTTCCTTTTCTGTTGGTTACAAGTGAATGCTGATGTGGGCCTCTTTGACGTTCGCGGTGTCTCCCAAATTTACTGCATTTGTTTCGTCCAGATTGGACTTAGGCTTATTCTCAAAGTTTTCAACCTCCCTGACAATTTCCTCAGGTATCTCATATTCTTCCTCTAAGTCACTATTCTCATGTTGCGTTGCCTCATTACATGTCACAGTCATTGGTTCATCAAGGAAAGTAATAATAACACTATAGAAGGGAAAAGCATAAAAATAGTAATGAATAATGATAAAGGGCAAATTCATTTGATTAACACTAAGAAAATTGTTCAGACACAGCTTGGCTCGATGAATCAAGCATTTATTTTAAAACAAAGAAATCTTAAAACAAAATTTCTTGAAATCTTAAATGCCTAGAACGGCTATAGAAGTAAATTCTGCCAAGCTACCCAGGGACTCGGCGGGTTGGGCATGGTGTGGCGGTCCAGTTTCTGAGAACACCTCCCTTCGCCATACTCTGAATGGTGAGGCCTTCTTCCTCCTCCTCCTCAATTATGGCGCTGCAGTCCATGTCCTCATTTTCCAAGAACAAATCATTTAGCCCAGATAGTGTTTCTTCTTCTGCAGTTCCCCATATTGTGTCGGCCTGGTGTAAAGCTTATTCCAAACATGGCACTAGCTACTCAAGAGGGTAATATGGTTTATTCCATGGAGGTGACAATTCTTGTACTCTTGCCATGTGTACTGGTACCCGAGCCCAAAGGTGGTACCATGATTTTTCAACTGTATTGGTTTGGTGATGCCTTGGAGGTTCTTTCCCAACCCTTTGTCGGATTCATATCTGGACCGTGCTAGTATAGTTTCTATTTTTCTACTCCACCATTGATCCTTTTTTACGGTGTTGACCCGTTCAATGTGATGATAGGTTTCTCCTCCTATCATTCTTCTAGGTCTAATTGCCGGGATGGTCTGACTGGTGTAGATGGGGTTACTTCCGTCCCCGTGAATGATCACCTCCTGACGGTTCTATTCGAATTTCATGGCTTTATGTAGTGTGGAGGGAATGGCTCCAGTAACATGAATCCATGGTCGACCCAACAGAAGATTGTATAAGGCTGATATGTCAAGCACTTAGAATTCAACATCGAACCAAGTTGGCCATATCTGCAAGCAAATGTTGATTTCCCCAATTGTGGCTCTTTGGGACCCATCCAAAGCCTTCACATTCATGCTTCCTACTTGTATCTCATGGAAGCCTTTGTCCAACCTCTTCAGAGTGCCCGATGGACAAATATTTAAGCTCGAACCTCTATCAACCAGGACCCTAGCAATGAACGTGTCTTCAAATTGCACTGTGATATGCAATGTTCAATATTGATTCAAACCCTTGTGCGGTAGCTCATCTTCGTGGAAGATAATCTTATGACTCTCCAGCACTTGCCTGACCATGTTGGCCATTTCTCCACCAGTGATGTTGTTGGGCACATAAGCCTCACTCAGCACTTTCATTAAGGCACTCTTGTGTGCCTCTAAATTCTGTAATAGTGATAGGATAGATATTTGAGCAGAGACTTTGTTTAGATGGTCAATGATAGAATGCTCTTTTGCCTATACTTTCCTCCACATGTCATCTGGCCCTCTCTCAATGACAGGCTGCCTAGCAGTGGCATCCTTACTTGATCCTCCCAAATGTTTCGGTGTATAGACTCTTCCAGTTCTAGTCATTCCTTATGCAGCGTCAGATTCCTCTACCTTAGTCTTCCCTTTTCGCCAAGCTTCAGCAACACAATCCCGGGTATTGCCTTTGAGGGTGTGACTGATACCGTCATAGTAAAAGGTGTGACCACTTTTACTTCAAATGGAATGGAGGTGGCCGCGGGCGGAGCCATTTCTACCTAGAATGGAACCGATACGGTTACTTTAACATCAATAGGTGCCTGAGTCTGAACCACAATAGGAGTAAGCGTGACTGGAACCTTAAAGTCATCGCTTTCTCGAATAAGCCTGATTGATCCCTCAGTGTCCTATTCTTCATTTGTCTTTATCACATGTACACCACCACTTATGTGATCAGGGAGGGGATTGTTGCAGACATTAGGTGCGACTTCCTTTGATTGTATCACCTTGATGTCAATGAGTGTCTAGATCTTATCTTTCAATGTTCGGCACTCAGTAGTACTGTACCCTTTCATACTGAAATGGTATGCACAAAATTTGTTCGGATTGATCCATTGGGATAGATTTTCTAGTGCCACAGCGGGAACAGGAGTGATGTAACTTGCATCTTTTAACCTTTCATATAGTTGGTTGATGGGCTTACCAATGGCAGTGTATTGTTTGGGCGGCTTGCGGTCGAAGTTGGGTGTTGGTGTAGGATAATTTTGGTGAGCTGGTGGTGATTGGAAGTGGAATAGTTGGGAATTATAGGTGTGATGTACAGAGGATGGATGGGAATATCTGGGAGATGAGGCTTGATATGTATGAGGTGATGCTTGGTATGTGGGTATGAGCCTCTGATATGTGGGAAGTGTTTGATATATGGGAGGAGTTTGATTTGTGGGATGGGTGTCTGATAAGTAAGTGGAGATTTTGGGCTCTGGGCCACCATTACTGCACCAACATCTCTCTTCTTCGATATGCCGCCTGATTGGAGTGCTTTATTTGTGGCTTATAGTGTCTCGAAGTTTATTACCATCCCGCTCTTAATTCCTTCCTCGATCATTTCCCCGAGTTTGATGATATTAGAGAATTTGTGATTTTCGATGACCATCAACCTCTCATAATATTGTGGATCTTGTGCCCTGACGAAGAATTTATTCATATGTTCTTCGTCTAGAGAGGGCTTGACCTTGGCTGCTTCCGACCTCCAACGAGTAGCATACTCGCAAAAATTTTCAGTGGGTTTCTTTTTGAGATTCTGAATGCAAAAGACATCGGGTGCATTTTCTATGTTAAACCTAAACCGGTCCATGAAATCTGACGCCATGCTTACCCAATTGGCCTATTTCTTGGGATTCTGGCTGATATACCAAGTCAAAGCATCGCCAGTAAGGCTCCTCATAAAGAGCTTCATCCGGATCTTTTCATATTTCCCAACCCCGACAAGCTTGTCACAGTACGTCCTTAGATGAATCCCTGGGATCACCTGTACCATCAAACATCTCAAACTTGGGAGGTTTGTACCCCTCTGGCAATTCCACATATGGCTGTATGCACAGATATTCGTAGTTTAATCCTTATACTCCCATGTTGCCTTCAACACCTTAAACTCGGCTTGTTAACTTCTTGAGCTCTTCGGCCATATTCTTAATGAGCAGGTCCTTCTCGGAGGGCTCCGGTGCATAGGAAATGGGTTGGGTAGAATGGGGTATAGTTTCCACATATATAAGGTTGCTTTGATAGGTGCCAGGAACTTGGGTATAATGATGGTCATTGGTGGAGTTTTGTGGATCGAGAATGGGTTGTGTATTTTGAGGAGTGTGGTAAGTGGCGGTTGGTGGATACTGAATTGGTTGATATTGATGTTGTGGCGGAGTTGATATTGGCAACGGATTGATATTTGGGGGTGGATTTGCGTATTGATTTGGTGCGGGAGGATTTTGTGGCTGTTGGTTTTGTGTGTTCTGAGGAGGAGTTGGGTTCTTTGCATTTTGTTGGTAGATGTTGGGGACATTGAGGGTGAGTGACAGGTTTTCCAAATTGCGGACCTGCTCAAGTTCTTCTTGTAGTTCTTATATCTATTATTCCAGTCTTAAAACTAGGTCATTCGGGGCCGGAGTACTACGGCCATCGGAAGTCTCTACGTTCTCAACATTTTCCTTTTGGATTCCACTTAAGTCGTCCATCTTTGCTTTTCCTCTGCTTTTTGTGTTGCTTGGAGGAGGAGGAGGTGGAGGTCCTCTAGATCTGGTGTGATATGATGATGAGGCCAGTATGAGTGAACCAACCTAAGGGGATGGGAATAATCAAAAATCAAGAACAAACAAAAGGTAACAAGTCAGTGAGAATCCTGAAATGTTTGCAGTCTTTAAACACATATTGCGGAAGTGTAGATCCGTATCCTATTTTGGGAACCTCATTTTGCCGGTAGGACTAGTGAAAAATAGATTTGGAGAACTTTTAATGCCAATAGATGCTTCATTTCATAACATAAAAATAGACAAATCCCAAAATGATACTAAGTCACTACTAGCAGTTGGCCTTATTACATTTTAGGAAAAGCAAGTAAATCTAGTAAATTTGGTCCTAGAAGGAACTTCCCCAGATCTGATCTTCCGGACTCCGTCGTATAGATCCCCTAGCTCGCGCAGCCCCAGCAGCAAGTAAGCTCTGGCCAAATGTCCTACTTTAGCTCCTTCAGCGTTCTGGCAGTTTCCAACCCTCTTTATGATTTTGCCTTCCAGCTCCACTATTCCTCGCTCCATGTATTCCAATTTTATGTTGGAAGTGATTGCCATCTCCTTTAATTCTTCAATCAACCTCACATTCCTCTCATGTATTTCTCGGTGCTCATTCTCAGAGTCATGGACCCTTTTGCGCAGCCTATTGTACTTGACTTGAGCTTCAACTTCCTCATTTATGACTCTGTTACCTCGACCGACCCTTGGTGTCACCATCCCTTTCAGATTTTCCTCTAACCACGCCGGGTAGAGAGGCTCGCACGCTGCATGATATCTGTTCGGCTCAATGGTATTATTTTTCACAATGATTTTGTAGTGCCACATGTGCTGAGCTTGGAACTTGTACGGGACATTGTCGTCTTGAAAGTCTACCCTGAAGAGACTCATCTTGACAACCCTTGGTACAACTTTTTTTCTTGATGCTTTCCTCATAACTCGTATAGAGACAAATGGGTATATCCCTCTCAACCTGATCAGCACCAAGTGCAGAGCGTCACTGGATCTGATAATAAATTCATTCGTGGGGAACCATTCAAACATCCACTGCACCTGTTACTCGTTTAGTTTGTTGAAGAACCCCATCCATTATTTGGCGCTTTCTGGCTGAGCCAATCTATCTAGAATGTAAGTCATTTGCTTAGGGTGATGGAAGGAAATATTGTTGTTCCAAGCCCTTCACAGAAATTCTTGACAATAGCGACCCTTTTGGAAATGCTTCAACAACCATAACTGCAGCAAATTATAACCTTTGAAATGCTTGACCCCTCTTTGACAGTGCTCCAGAGCCCTGTAGATTTCGGCTATGATCATGGGGACTATGGTATATGTATGTCCAATAATTCCCTCCATCAGATTCTTGGCGACCATGGCCAACCTAGTATGGATTCTCCTTTTTTCATTAGGAACACTATCAGGCCTAGAAACCACACAATGAATACAAACACTCTGCGGTGCATGTGACCCAATGAAGTGAGAGAGATCTCATCATGGTAACTGCGAAGACTTTTTATGGGCATACCTCTCGTATAGGTATTCGGAAGGTATGTACGAATCTTTAGGAACACTCGGTTGACATTCTTCTTTGACCCCATCATTTTCAAGAATCCCATGCCCATACGGTTTTCTGGTACCAATAGCCCGGGACTGTCCCAAGTCACTCCTGCAAGTTCTCCTATTTCCCATAGAAGCGGTGTCATTTCTATGTCACTGAAACGAAAAACTTCTCTTTCATTATCACAGAATAAGGTGGCAGCTTCGATCAATTTGTTGTTTGGCTCAATATCTAGCAGGGAAGGCAGGTTACCTAGGTACTTTTTCACATATTTCATGTCACTTAAGGAAAGTTCCTCCCACCAATATAGCAACAATGGTGGGATGTTGAACCATACCGAATCTGGGGACCTCGTGCCTCATTTTCTACAAAACAAAAGGGTTAGACCTTACCCCCACCAGACTCGACTATTTATATATTTATGATCAACATATCGGCATTTAGTTCTCCAAATTAATGCACAGAACGTGGTTGTGTCCGTTGGGATTATGGAAAACTCGAGGGACTTTGGATAAGGCTTATCTTAAAGGATTATTATGTAGACAACATAACTGATCCGACTAGGTTTGACCATGATGCATGCACAATTTTAACCAGAGTAAGGTTTCTATGGGGTTTTAGACTGTTACCCTCAAGCGGACAGCTCAAGGGGGAAGGCACGAAACCGTTGCCTGCACCACTATCGACTGGTTTTAACACAAATAAGCCTTTCTGAATTTAAGGGTAGTAAATAGGAAGAGTGCAACCACTCATTACAGTGTTGTTATAGGATTTGAGACACACGAGTGGAATATGATGCGGAGCATGATTTATGCAGCAATTAATAACATGTAGTCAAGTATTTGCACGTAGCAAAAATAAATACAATATTTAAATAATTGAAAAGGCAGTTATAGGGAAAAGAAAACAAAGTGGCAAGTCAGTTTCATGAATAAAAGAAACATAAATGCTTAAAATAGGCAGTTAAATTCAAATAAAGGGAGAGGGATACGGGATGAAGCATGATTGGACTAATTTGTGAAAGATAAGTTTTTTATGGTAAGAGCCTAAAAATATCCCCAGCAGATTCGCCATGCTATCTGCTCGCGGAGGGAGGACCGGGTTTCGACATTCACGAGGGTAATAACTCATTTCCTTTTGGGAATTTGGGTATTTGAAGAGCCGACACCTAATGAGTTATGGTGCGTTAGGGAACCTACAGTGATTAACTCTTGGATTGGTTTGCATTACCAGAGATTAGGGTAAGGGCTCGAAATAACCTCGAGGGGAAGGTGTTAGGCACCCCTTGGTCCATAACTGTGCGCCCCATCCGAACTTATATTCACAAATTAGTCCATTACAAATAAACAGTTGAATCAAATAGTTTACAAGTAAGGCATGTTGGATAACTCAAGTAATAAGATAAAAATTTTGGACAAGTTGTAAAACAAACGTTTAAAAATAAAAAAATAAAAAATAAAAAAAGTAGTTTTGGTAAAGGAGGGGTCCTAGGTTGGTTAGCCTATAGGATCACCCCACACAATCTCTGGTAAACACTCCTCGATGAGGGGCTACACGTGACATTAGCGCGTAGTCATCATATCCCATATCTACCCTTCCCATCCCCTTAATGGTCATGCAAAGCGAGTGTTTGGTCAGCGATTTCTATTGTGTGCTGCTACCCGTCCCTTCTTAATGATCCTGGAGGAAGTTAGCACCTCTACCTATAGGTGGTTCTAGACGGACCCCTAAGGTTTTAAAGGTGAAAATTCTAAGGCGACAAGCAAAACACTTAGGACTTTCAGCACATAAAAGGGAGCAATTAGAGGCTCAAAGTTTCCTCCTCAAACAAGTACATAAACAGCATGACTCAAGCACAATTAAGGAATTTTATTATACAATATCTTAAGGTAGGATGTCTAGGTAAATATGCATAAGACAAGCATTTTAATTTTTATAAACTCATGAGTAGTAACCTTAGTAGTTGCCTATTGATTTTTTAAAGCATGTTAATATCAGAAAAACATTAAGCAAGAGAAACAGTTTCTGAGTTGCGGTTTTGAAAACGCCCTAAAGGATTGCCTATATGCGGAGTACTGATGACTATATTTATATAGTGAAACAAAGCAGGTTTTGAAACGGACTTCTTTTAATACCTATAGACATGTTGTCTAAATGATAAATTGAGGCATTTTTAAAGAACTTGTTTCAGGAAATAGGAACTACTTAATGAAACCAATTTAGAAGTGAACTAAGCGTGGACCAGGTTGAATTATTTAGACTAGGTTAGATTGACAGGCAGAATTTCGAGTATGGTTCCCTAAGGTATGATATCTAAGTTTAATACTAATTTTAAAGACTTGTAGGCATGGAAATATACATAACACTTATTATAATAGAATCTGGGTCAAATGACATCCTATAGACATGCCATCTATTTGTTAATTGTGATTTTAAGACATGTAGACACGAAAATACACAAAAATATGTGTCATAACAGAATATGGATTGATTCCTATAAGCATGGCACCTATTAGTTAAGTTAGTTTTAGGACATTGAAGGCATGAATTCTATTATGGAATAATCTGAAACCTATAGGCATGGTTTCTAAACATGACAAGATGTAAAGCCCTATAAACATGATTTCTACTTGGTAAGGCAATCAAATTAAAATGTAAAGTCCTATGAGTGTGATTTACACTTGGTAAAGAAATCAGATTTAAACTTGAAGTCCTATGAGCATGATTTCTAGTTGGTAAAGCAATCAGATTTAAATGTAAAGTTCTATTAGCATGATTTCTACCCGTATTACCCCATAAATATGTATCTACCCATCCCTTTCACTAAATACCCCAATATTTGTTTACAAGTTATTACAGACTAATGAATGAATTATAAAAGTAAATAAGAAAATAAGAAACTATTCTATAGGGAGCCTTCGATTAGGCCAAGATTTCCAAAGCCTCCAATGGCCTCAAATGCCTCAATTCCATAGACAATGTCAGAGTCTAGGTGCATCAAAGTTCCCTAATGATCTCAAGGATCTCGAGTAGTGCTTACACCTAGACATGGTAACCAAAAATTGAATAAGTGCAGTGTGGAAGGGCCAGACTCAGTATTCCAGAGTTCAGAGGGTTCTCAAGAGGATCCCAAGGCAGTACACATACCGGAGGGGGCAGAACTTATTGACTAAGGAGTAGAGTGAAAGTGATTGATACAAGTTGAAAGGTTTTAATGAAAACTGTATAAAAGGAAGTCTGCTTGAAAGTAATTTAGTAAAACACAGAGGTTGTTTGAAAAGAGATTGAAGAATTGAACAAAAGTACAAACATTAGGACAGGTTTATACACATAGCCAGTAGTCACAGCACCAAGGCAAGTTCATTAGTCACAAGCAGGGGTCAAGGGGTTTGGGATACATAGAACACTTAATTATAAACACATAATCAAGCAAAGGTCTAGGAATTGGTACAGATATGCCCAGAAACAGCTGACCAAGCATAGTCACAGAACTAGACATAAAGAATAAACTCACATACAAGGGTGATAGGGATTTGGGGATTCATGGAGTGTAAACATAACGAAAAGCAAACTAGAAACAGGATGAACTGAAACAATAAGAGAATCATATTGTTGTTGGAACTTTGAATTGAAACAAGGACATAACAGTAAAGAGGACAGTGAGCAAAGTGAAAGAACGGGATAACACAATGGTTAGCCTTGGCTTGCAGCCGGCTAACTTAGAACAGTAGCAAGTAGCACAAAAGAGAGAGCAGAAAGTTTTAAGTGTGAGAAATAGCTTTTGAACCAAGAGTGTTCGTGTGTTTGTGTTAATGAGAGGGTGTGTCTTTATAGTAGTTCAAAAATTAGGTAAAATAAGGCAAGAATCATAGTAGCATAGTAATTATGGAACCAAATACTAATCAAAATCAAATCAATGCGAGTACACCTTTAATTGAAGGGGTAATCAACCAACGGTAATAGGCAGAAATGATTAAGGAAAGAAATCGAATAGAGTATAAGGAATAAAATAAACAATTAGGGATAAGTACATAGGGGTTTAATTAAGGAAACAAGTAATGAAGAATCAATAAAGTACTCGGTTCACCAAATAAGGTAATAAAACAAAATAAAGTTGCAAAGTATAGAAATAATCGACAATCATCACATAGTAAATCAGGGAATCAGGGATTCGAAATCACTGATTTAAGGGGAGTAACAAGTAAACAAATTAACAAGAGAATCGAGAGTTTACAGGGAAGTTTTCAAATCAGGCCAAGAAACAAGGAGTTTAGAGTCAATCAAAGAGAGAGCTTTAGCATATAAAAGGAGTGGAATGGGAGTAACCAAACACATCATAAAGATAGGCAAGTATTGACCAGTTAAGATGAACATAAACATAAAGTGGCGATATAAGTTAGGCATAAGAAAACTTAGTAGAACATGTTCGAGGCAAGATAATCGCAGAAACTTAAACAAGAATCGAGTAGTCATGCTAACACACAGAACAAAACAAAGAAAATCTAGAAGTATTATGGATTTTAGCATAGGCGAGTTGAAAAAGCAGTAAAAACATAGAATCAGTCAAGATATGCAAAGGATAGAAGTTAAAACATAAAGAATCATTTAAAAAAATTGTAGAAGAAGTTCCGAAAAAACCTAACTTTAGAAGAAGGTGAAAGCAACTGGAAATCGATCATTTTTGCAAAAGAGGTTCAAGAACAGTGTAAAACATAAAAGGAACAGATTCGAATCATTTAAAAATAGCTCAGATCTAGGAGATGTAAACAAAACTTGGGGTTTTATAAGAAACCTAAGTAGAGATGGAAGAACCTGTTTAGAAACTCAAAGATCATAACAAATACAGTGTGATTTTGCTCGAAATCATACCGGGGTAGCCATGAACAGCCAAAACAGCAAACCCTAGATACAAGTCGGCGTGGCCCAGGGCCCTTGAAGGCCTCAGAGAAGATAAGCATGGCAATGGAGGAGCCAATAGAGGCGTAGGGGTTAAAGGGTGGTCACCGGAGAAGGCTGGAGAAGGAGGTCGGCAGGTGAGAGGAGCTAAGGTTAGTTTGAGTGGTTGAGAGATGAGAGAACACAGAGGCGGCAGGATTTGTAAATGAGGTTAGGGTTAGGGGTCTTAGGAATTAAAAAAGGAAAGAATTGATATGGGCCGTTGATCTCTCAGATCAACGTCCAGGATTTAGTTTAAGTTGGATCGGGTAGACGGGTTTAGGGTTTGGGTCAGGTATTTTAATAGGAAATTGGGTTGGGGTTGGGGTTCAATTTTGGCTACAATTGAAAGCCAATCTGGCTATATTTTAAATAGCCACTTTTTCCTATATTAAGTTATAATAAATAATAAACAGTTTCTGACAAATAATTTTATGTACCAAAATAATTTAAAATATATATTTATCATTTTAAAAATATACAGACCAATTTTACGCGTATAAAATATGATTATACATTAAATGGGCTAATATTGCAATTATATGCAACTTAGCTTAAAAATACCAAATGCAATTATAAAAATGTATAAAAGATATATTAACCATATTTTGGCATAAGTATATAAATTAAATGACTAAATTATCATAACGATAATTTGGGGAATAATTATTGGGGATTTTATGAATAAAAGGGGGGAAATAAATCAATTTAAATCCTTAAAATTACGAAAAAAATTATAAAACTTTATGCATGCTTATACATGCATATATATGCTATTTTGAAGGTATTTATGCATATTTAAAAATATATAGGGAAAAATTATGTATCGACAGTCATATAAAATGCTACTGTCAAAATAATGCGGCTTGGAGACGTCCGACTTCCGCCACAAATTAAAGTCCTTCAAATATTTTAAAAAACTAATTAAACTAGGCCACCCTCGGCAAAAGCAAATAAGAAAGGGCTTCGATAAAATCAGCCCCTTAAATAATTTAAAGGCTTCGATAATATCAGCCTTCAAAACAGCCTCCAGAGGTGTTAAAATATCGTAACAGAAACGGATTACAAATGGGGTTCCTTTCGAGTGAAACTTTGAAAAACCCAACGGGCATAAAAATACATGCTAAGGCATAAAGAAATTTTCACTAAGTCTTTTAGCCAAAAAGAGGAAAAAATTATAGCCGTCTTAGAGGCCGAATTGGCCCAACTTATAGAGCCTAAGAGCCAACCAAAAAAAGCCTAAGGGCCAATATAAAAGAGCCTAAGGGCCGAAGCACACAAAGTTCGAGACCTTACTCTTACTCAACTCGGACTCAAGAGTCCCATCATCCCGAGCTCGCATCAAATCGACTTAAACATAGCTCCAGGATTAACAAAAACATTAAGAGGTATTCATTATAAGTTTGAACATTGCCCATCGATCACTAAAAAACCAAAGGGTCTGTTATATTCTGAGCCCGAGCCAGTGCTCACTTGATCATCAGAATTATAACATTAAAATTTTCCACAAATGAAGACGAAGCAAAATTCAATACAGATCGGAGATAAGGTGAAAAGAAAGAAAAGTCCTTATATTCACATAGGGTATTTACAATTACCACATAGGGCCTTACACAAAAACAAAATAAAGGAACCTAATCTACTTCGGGGCCACATCTTCAGGAACGACATCTTTGGAAGCCACACCCCCAGGAGCTGCATCCTCGGGAGCCGCGTCCTTAGGAAAATCCTCCTCGGGGACTCCATCCTCATCTCCCTCATCCTCAGAGCTACTAACAGAATCTTCATCATCGGAAGAAACGAGGAACTTGACATCGTACTCAAGTGCTTTTTCTTGGGCTATCTTATTGGTGAGGTCGAAACCCCGAGCGTGGATCTCTTTGAGGGTCTCCCTCCGAGATTGACACTTGGCCAAATCACTGACCTATTTTTCCCGGTCGAAGACCTCCCTTAGCTCCACGTGCTACATCCTTTAATTATATGGTGATGGTTTTATCAATTGTGGCCTTCATCTTCTTAACTTCGGCTTTGGCCTCAACAACCTCAGCTCCGGATTCAACGAGTTTTGCCTCGAGTTCTTTGATTTTCTTGGTCTGGGCTAGATTTTTTACTTTAACACCTTGGAGTTGAGTCTCAACTGCGGTTAGTTGGGCTTGATCAGCCTATTTATCAGCAGCGGGCCAATCTATATTCTCCTTCCATCGGTGGCAGGCAGTCTTAACCTGATCGGCTTTGCCCCAGAGCTGCCCCATCATCTCCAACTTTTGCTGCAGCTGATACATTGAAGTGTTAGCCTCCGCAGTGAGGCCAAGAATACCATGCTCTTTCAAAATACGGTTACCCGCTTGTCTAGCTCGACCTTATTTTTGCAAGCATTGGTCAAATCAGCCCGGAGGTCCTTGAGCTCCTCCGCCTTTTGGCTACAAAAGAGCCTCAGGGCCTTCTCCTCATCCAAAGACTTCCTGAGCTCGGCCTCATATTGGCTCAGCTCGGCCCTGAAATTGATGATGGCCTATACAAAAAACAAAATGGTAACATTCAGGATAAGAGAAGAAAACTTGAAATTCTATAACAATACAAGTGAACGCCTACCCGAGAAAAGAGACGATGAGTTCGAAGAGGGTAGATGCGTCATTGAGGTCGGCAGCTTCCTCGACCCCAGTAAAACAATCCTGAAAGGGATCTTCTTCGAGTACCTTTCTCGGGTCGGGCGTTCACAGAGCTCGAGCGTCCTTTATTGCCTCCTCAGAATAAGATGGTAGAGAAAGGGAGTAACCTATTGTCATGGCCTCGAGGTTATCACTTGGGGCGCTCTGATTAGCATTGATATTTTCAGCATTTCTCCCCCAGGTGTACTTGTTGAAGGCGGAGGAATAACCTCGATCTAAGGGGACTCGGGGGCTTTACCCAAGTCTTTCCTCAAATTTTCCTCACCACGAGGCAAGGTCTATGGCTTGGAAGTCTTGGCAACTTCAACCGGTTTCCTAGTCCAGATCAATAATGTCGATTCTTTGCCCTCATCTTCTTCATCATCCAGAAACTGGTGGACCGAATCTACATGAATAAGTTTCCTCTTTGGCTTTCGGGTAGGGGCCCTCTCATCCTAGAGGTCTTCGGGCTCTTAAGCCATTTTTCTCTTATTGTCTTTCCCCAATTTTGTGGACTCAGTCTCTTCCTTGGGCGGAGCTGGACTCATTTCAGAGACATCACCAATGCCAGCATAGATAAGCGTAAGTGTGGAAAACATCTCCAGTAAAAGGAAAGCGTCCGAAAACCTAGGAGAAGAACTAACTGTGGTGCTTGACCTCCCATTTGTTCCTCGATAAGGCACACCATTTGTGCTCATCATACGTGGAGGTTACAGCTAATTTTTGGACCCAGTCCTTGAGATCGGGGATCGCATGGGGCATCCAAGAAACAACTGGAAAAAAAAAGGGTAAAGGTATTACGAAACTCGGAAGCAAAATATGAGAGGGTATTCGGAAAAGGACTTCACTTACGTTTGAAGTTTTATTTCTTCGGGAATGGGATTTTTTCCCTGGGTATGTCGTCCGAGGTCCTCACTCTAACAAACCGGCTCATCCACCCCTGGCCTTTATCCTCGTCGTTTCTAGCAAGATGGATTTTTTTATCGATGTTGAAGCTTGATCAGCCCTCAAAAAAGCCGAGGCCGATACAGACGAATGAGATGATTGGGGTAAACTCTAACCCATCGGCCTTGCTGGAGAAGTGGCACAGCATAATCAGGATGCGCCAAAAATAGGGATGGATCTGGCCAAGAGTAACCTCATACCTTTTATAGAAGTCAATAACTATTGGATCAAAGGGACCCAGTGTGAAGGGGTAAGTGTAAACACTTAAGAACCCCTCCACATGAGTAGTGATGCTCTCAATCGGGGATCTGTACCATGACCTCGTCTCCCCAGCCACAATCCTTCTTCATGGCCTTGAGATGCTTCTTTGATATCGAACTAATTTATCGAGATACATGTTCACATCGGCCTGGGATATTGGAGGGATTTTCAGTGTCGAAATATTTCTTTATCACACAAGGGCCGGGAGTGATCTCGTGAAGGGCCGATGCCACAAGTTTGGCAGGTCCGGAAGAGAAAGAAGAAGCCTTCTCTTTTTTAGGAACTATTTTAGAGGTTTTTCCATGGTTTTAAGTTAAGAGATGTGGAAGATGGCAGAGCTTGGCATTTTCTGGCACTTAAAGAGCGGTGGAAGTAGGCGATGAGAGAAAGAGATGAAGAGAAGAAGGGATCAAAGAGAATGTGATGAAGAAGTAAAGTTCTTAATTCAAAAAAGAAGCCTTGTATTTATAGATAAACAGTGACAGTTCGATGGCGCTAGTGACCGACCATTACTGGAACGCATTTAATGTTTTGGGGAAGCGAATCGACGGGATGTTTTAGTCTCTTCGAGGGCCTACATCACAGGAATGGCATCATCATCAGAGACTCTAGAAAGTCGAGGTTCAAATCTTTTCTTATCATTTTACTCTAAGAAACTGGGGGACTATCTGTATACGGTGAAATCAGCTGTCCCCGATTTTGTGGGGTCGAAGGCTCGCATCGAGAAATAGACTTACTATTGACCGAGTTCGAGCCCGAGGATGGAGTAGGAGGCTCAAAGAACTAAGTGTTCAAGGAACATCGGAGCCTAATATGACCATCCTCGAGATAATGTCGTTATGGATTTGTAACAGAATCAGCAAGATTCCTTCCACGTCCCCAAGATCGTGGCGTAAATCACGTAATAGATTTGTACGAATCCATACTAGGCAGTTAGACAATTGTCCCAATAATATTCTTTACCATAAATAGAAATGTACCTTATTTAGGGTTCCCCTATTATATAAAGGGAACCCTAATTATTTGTAACGATCATCGATTATTGGCAAAGAATATGCTCTCTTACTTTCTCGCTCATTGTTCAAATTATCCTTTAGCTTATTATTCTTGCTTTACTACTCTTGATTCACCTCGAGGTTGCCTTAGCTCGAGGTCGATACTGGCTTGCATACTGGTTTGATTTTACTATTTTCTTTCACTTATACTTCAAATTTAGTTATTAATTAGTGTTGAACTAAATCATGTATCTTTAAACCCATAAATCAAGTTTAATTATTACTCGTATTTTCAAGGTAAACATGGTTCATGATTAAATCCACATTGAGCTAGTATAGAATGTTGAAATTCTAATACACATACAGAGCCATCGCAGTGGAAATTAATCAAGGAACGTACCTTCAGCCATGGTTGTTCAACTGATGTAGGGAATTCCTTGGAAGAACCTTAAGTGAAAATCTAAGGAGTCTTCTAGCCTGTGTCTATCGTAGTATGCCAGACTGATGGAGTCACATGCATATTTATAGGTAGGCTAGAGACTCTTAGGCAAATACTTTAGCCCTAGGGACTTCTCCATAAATTATAATTACCTGGGGACTCCTAATATATGGTAATTTCTTTCCATCAAAGAAACTACCATAAATGCATAACTACAGAATATTATTTGATATATTATTTTCTTTGGGAGACAAGGTAAATAATGTATTACCTTATATGTGGGCTACACTAGAAGTCTTTAAAAGAGACGGTAATTTCTAACATTCTCCCACTTGGCCCACATATTAAAATTAGATAATCCTTTATGAGAGATAAACATATAATATGGCCATAAACTTTATCACTCAATTAAAAGTTATGCAACAATCACTTTAACTAGAATATATTATTACATGAATCATGGCAGTCATGCTTTTAAATAAAAATTTTCTTCCATGTATTACAATGCACAATACATTCTAACAAAGTGTCTAACAACTTTATGAATGAACTTAATATAAGTCATTCAGTGTCCAACTTTATTGATCCAATGATCACAAATAACACATGAAAATCCAAAAGTGTGCATTTTCATGTATATCAAAATAATTATAATGTCTAGACAAACTGTTAGAGAGCAAAGCAAGACTAAATTGAGCTACTAAGCCCCATATGGGTTACATGATCCTTGAAAATATTAGCTGGCAGATCTTTAGTCATAGGATCAACAATTATCAAAGTAGTACTAACATACTCAAAATTCACATCTTACTTCTTCACATAGTCTCTAACCATCAAGTACTTTATGTCGATGTGCTTTCTTCGGTTGCCACTTTTATTATTCTTAGAAAAGAAAACTACAGCCGAGTTGTCACAAAAAATTCTCAATGGCCTTGAAATGGAATCGACAATCCTAAGACCGGAAATAAAGTTTTTCAACCATAACGTATGTGATGTAGCTTCATAGCATGCTATAAATTCAGCTTTCATTGTGGATGTTGCAACAATGGTATGCTTGACACTTCTTCAAGACACAGAACCTCCACCAAGAAGGAAAATATATCCTAAAGTAGATTTACCAGTGTCCTTGCATCCACTCAGATCAGAGTCTGAATATACAATCACCTCCAATGAGTCAGAGCATTTGTATGTGAGCTTAAAATCCTTGGTTCCTTGCAAATGTCTCAAGACCCTTTTACCATATTTCCAATGGTCAAGACTAGGGTTACCTTGATATCCACCAAGCATTCCTACCACAAAAGCAATATCAGGTCTAGTACAGACTTGTGTATACATAAGGCTCCCAACAAGCGAGGCATAGGGAATGTCTTTCATTCGCTCCTTTTCCAATGCATTTTGTGGACATTGATTCAATGAGAATTTGTCACCTTTAATAATGGGTGCTGCTATAGGTGAACAGTTCTTCATCCCGAATCTTTCTAGAATTCTTTCAATGTAGGCCTTTTGAGACAGTCCAAGTAATCTTTGGGATCTATCTCTTTGAATCTCTATGCCAATGAATAAGAGGCTTCACCCATATCCTTCATCTCAAAATTCTTGATAAGGAACTATTTAGTCTCGTGCAACAATCCCAAATCACTACTTGCAAGAAAAATATAATTCACATATAGGACTAGAAAAATATATTTGCTCCCACTATTCTTAAGGTATATACACTGGTCAATGATGTTCTCCATAAATCCAAATGAAGAAATAACATTATGAAATTTAATATACCATTGGCGGGAAGCCTGCTTTAGCCCATAAATACATTTATTCAACTTGCAAACAAGGTGACTTTTATCCTTATCACAAAATCCTTCAGGCTGACGCATGTATACCTCTTCTTCAAGATCTCCATTCAGGAAAGTTGTTTTCACATCCATTTGATATAACTCTAAATCAAAATGAGCTACTAATGCATGATTATTCTCAATCAATCCTTCTTTGATACTGGAGAGAAGGTTTTATGGTAATCAATGCCTTCCCTTTGAGTAAAACCCTTGGCTAAAAATCTGGCTTTATATCGTTCGATATTACCCGATGAGACTCTTTTAGTTTTAAAGACCCACTTGGAACCTATGGTAGAGGATCCCTTTGGTATTTGAGGAGATCCTGGACTTTATTTTTAGCCATATATTCTAACTGTTCTTTCATGGAATCATACCAAAGTGTGGAGTTTTCTCCACTCATGGCTTATGAAACCGAGCATGGATCATCTTTTAGTCCAATATCATAATCAGACTCTTGGAGATATACAACATAGTCACTAGATTGTTGATTTTTGAATTATTGAGAATTTTCTAACTCCCACTGGTTCATACACTTCTTCAGTGGGTTCGGGTAAAACGGGTTGATCTTCATGTGGATCCTCAAGTAGTGGTGGCTTTTGAACTTGTTTTTGTTCAGATAATTCATAAGAATTTTTCTAAGCAACATTCAAGTTCCCAATATATAAAGGTACCAAAGGTGGTTCCCTTATTTCTTTCAATTCCACCCTTTGAGTCAAACCACTCCCACTCTCTTCATGCTCCTCAAGAAATTTAGCATTTTTAGCTTCAAAAATTTTAGGAGAATGAGAAGGACAATAAAACCTAAATCCCTTAGAGTTAACCGCATAGCCTATAAAATAACCGCTTATTGTTCTTTCATCCAACTTCTTTAGTTGTGGGTTATAAACCCTCACTTCAGTTGGACATTCCCAAACGTGTAAATGATTTAAACTAGGTTTCCATCATTTCCATAACTCGAAAGGTGTCTTGGAGACAGCCTTGGATGGAACTCTATTTAAAATATACATGATATTTTTAAGGCTTCACTCCATAAGGATAAAGGTAAATTTGATCTGCTAATCATGCTTCTTACCATGCCCATCAAAGTCCGGTTCCTTCTTTCTGCCACACCATTTTGTTGTGGTGTTCCTAGCATGGTATATTGAGCAATTATACCTTCGCTTTCAAGGAACTCAGCAAATGGACCCTTAACTTGTCCCTTATCTGTGTACCTACCATAATATTCTCCACCCCTATCAGATCTAACAATTTTGATCTGAGCACCCGTTTGTTTCTCTACTTCTATTTTGTAAACTTTAAAAGCATCAAGTGCTTCTGATTTATGAAACAGAAAATAGAGATACATATATCTTGAATAGTCATCAATGAACGAGATAAAATATCTCTCACCATTCAAGCAAGGGGTAGAAAAAGGTACACATATGTTTGTATGTATGATCTTAAGTAATTGAGAACTCCTTTTGGCACCTTTAGTTGATTTGTTGATCTGCTTACCCTTTATGCAGTCCACACAAGTCCCAAAGTCAGAAAAATCAAGAGCTTTTAGAACTCCATCATTAACCAATATTTTGACTCTATCAATAGAGATGTGTCCCAATCTCTTGTGCCAAAGACTTGATGAGTTCTCATTGATAATGCATCGCTTAATGCTAATTTTTTTATCATGCAAAGTTAATACATTGCATTCAAATGTGGGGTCTAGCTCAAGTTTATACAAATTTCCATTCAAATTTCCAAAATCAATAACTTTATTATCTTTCAAAAGTTTCAGAGAAGGATAATGAAAATTTAAATCATATCCACTAATCGATAGTCTTGAAAGAGAAATTAAATTTCTAGAATATTCTGAAACATAAAAAGTATTTTCTAAATCTAAGTAAAAATCATCCTTCAAAATGAGCCTATAAGTCCCCATGCCTTCTACAAGTGAACGCGTACTATTGCCAAAATAATTATATTGTTCACTTCCTATCGGCTTCCTCTGAGTTAGAAAGCCCTACATGATTTTGGCAATGTGAATTGTAGCACTAGAATCAATCCACCATGTATTATCAGAAACTTCAGTAAAATTATATTCATAACATACAAAGGTAAAAATTACCTTTCTTCTCAAGCCATTTCTTGTATTTCAGGCAATCATTTTTTCCAGTGTCCCTTCTTCTTACAGAAATGACAAGCATCTTTTTCAAATGTGCTTTTTTTCTTCATGGGAACACTTTTGCCCTTTTTCGCATTTCTCTTACCATGAGTCACTATATTAACACTTTCAGGTGTCTCATGCTTCAACCTCTCTTCTTCTTGAACACACATGGTCAAAAGTTCATTGATTGACCATTTATCCTTATGTGTGTTGTAAGGAATATTAAATGGACCATACTCCGCAGGAAGTGAGTTGAGAATGAAATGAACAAGAAATGGTTCAGACATATCAACCTCAAGGGACTTGAGTTTAGCAGCAATATCTCTCATCTCCATAATGTTCTCACACACTTTACGACTTATGTCGAAAGTCATACTTGAGAGCCTCTTCATAAGGGTGATGGCAATGCCTTATCAAAGCTTATAAATTGTTCATCAATTGCCTTCATATAAGCTTTGGCCTTATCGCTATTAGGGATAGAACCCATAATGCTTTGGCTTATGTGAGCTTTTATGAGCATTAAACTTAAGCGATTAGATCGCTCCCACTGCTCATAATTAGCCTTAGCAGCTGGCGTACTTTATTCTGTGGGGATAGGTGGTTCATCCACACGGAGTGCCAGGTCCAAATCCGAGCAACCTAAAGTGAGAAGGACTTTGTCATTCCATTCAGCGTAATTGTCACCAGAAAGCATTAGAATTCGAGCATTCTCATTAAAAATAGCGGTAGGAAAAGCGGTAAAGACTGCAAAACAAGGATAAATATACATAAGCTATGAAGTACAATCCATCAAAGGTGATTCGCGTAAAATAATGATTCATAGTAAATTCTAGACCTTCCTGTGGGCAGAGGTTGCAACTCATGCATAGAATTTACTAACTTTATTGGACTAGTAAACCAAAATACATAGAAATTAATCCATACATGTGGGCATAAGATAATTTTCAACTTAAATGTTTACTATCTCATTTCAATTAATCTCACCAAAATAGTTACCTCCCTGTAGGGCCAGGTTACTATTCTAATAAGATAACTAGACTAAATAGATGTCATTATACTTTTTTATTTTAATTTAAAATAGCCAAATTCTTTTGTGAAAAGAACAGTTAGACTTAATCAAGAAACACAATTTTATCCAACACAAAGTTGAAACATATAGACTTGTGTAAATTAGAAAGTAACATACGTATGGAAATCACAACTACACATACTTTGTAAAACCAACCAATAGATTTCTACATCCTTTTCTTAACATAAGAAAAGAGGGTATAGTTATTGTATGTCAATTTTATACCTAGGCGATTTAAAGAAAATTACAAGTCCATATTTAGAGTAAGAAATTATCATCAGTACTACTGTTCACATACAAGTTTTTCGCTGAAGTCAAGGACATTATAAGTTAACACAAATCCATCCATTCAAGAAATTCAATTTTACCAAAAACGAAAGTTGGACCGGAAACTATAAAAATAAATAAATGATAAGAACCGTTCATGGCAAAACGTTTGAAGACCAAGAATAACAAACTTATACAACGAACAGAGAACAATTAGGATTTGTTTCTTGGTTTTCAGTTTCATCCCACTGTCAAATAAACTCTATAGAATTAATACGTAGTCTACAATTTTATCGGATTATTACACTGAACAAAGCAGCCCAAGGCAGGCTCTGCTACCATATGATGAAATTCGAATACACATACAGAGCCATCGCAGCGGAAATTAATCAAGGAACGTACCTTCAGCCATGGTTGTTCAACTGATGTAGGGAATTCCTTGGAAGAACCTTGAGTGAAAATCCAAGGAGTCTTCTAGCATGTGCCTATCGTAGTATGCTAGACTGATGGAGTCACAAACGTATTTATAGGTAGGCTATGGACTATTAGGCTAATACTTTAGCCCTAGGGATTTCTCCATAAATTATAATTATCCTAGGGTCTTCTAATATATGGTAATTTCTTTCCATCAAAGAAACTACCATAAATGCATAACTACAGAATATTATCTAATACTCCCTCCATTCCAGTTTATGTGAACCTATTTCCTTTTTGGTCCGTTCCAAAAAGAATGAACCATTTCTAAATTTGGAAACAATTTAGCTTGAACTTACAATTATACCCTTAATGAGAAGCCTTTATAACCACACAAATACTCTGGGCCCCTTTTTGATTTGTTTAGGACCACAAATTCCAAAAGTCTTCATTTTTTCTTAAACTCCGTGCCCAGTCAAACAGGTTCACATAAATTGGAACGGAGGGAGTATATTATTTCCTTTGGGTGTATATTATTTTCTTTGAAAGACAAGGTAAATAATTTATTACCTTATACTGGATCACACTAGAAGTCTCCGTAAGAGACGGTAATTTCTATTCTTAACTCGAATTTTACGTGTGAAATCTTGTGATGAGTCAACTTCTTCTGGAGCTGCTAACAAGGGACTTTTTCACGCAGGGATATGGAGCTCTGTACTTGGTCTCTCTCTGCATTCCCCATCATTACATGAGCAGCTCTGTTGTGCTGATCATGATTCTGTTTTATAATTCCCTGCAGTGAAAGTTTTACCATTTTTGCATTGTAAGTACTTGGCATACATGATTTTATCTATTATATTATTATAAAAACTTGATTTTATCTGTTGCAGATAAAACCTACCCTTCTTGAATATAGGGAAGTTTGGATATTTTACCAAGAAATTGATTACTATGAATTTTTCTAATGCTCATGGAACGAAACGACTGTTTGCGTATTTGCATGTTCTCTGGGAATGGGTACTTGAATGGGCTAACTTTCTTTCATGTGCAGTGTTGGAGCTTTGTTGTCTCTTGGTTGTGTTTTATATGCCTACATTCTGCCATTCTCCATGCTTTGGCTGGTTATATACTTCTAAGCAACCGTGTGGCTGCACGTTCACTACATTATTTTACTTGTTTGAGTTCCAACTTCCAACCGCACGAGTGAAGTTGACTTAAATTAGGGCAAATCATGTTGTCAAAACATTAGCTCACTTGAATCAAGTCCCCCTTTGTTTTTCTTTTCCCGTTGGACCCTTTCTTTTTTGGAGTGAATCTCTTTTAATTTTGAATTGTTTGTCAAGTGAGACTAATATGGGTTGATTATTTTAAAAAGTATAAAATTATAAACTCTTTAATGTGTCACACCCATTTGTGAATTATTATTAAAAGAAGTTGGAGAAATTTGGTTTTGTTTAAGTGGTAGACATGGGGTTGCGTTACACTAAACTAGTCTTCGAGAGAATTGCTAAAACTAAATCAGGCAGTGCTTCCCATGTCTTAAAATATACTAATGAAATTATTTTACATACTCTGAGAAAGATAAGAGTCAGAGAGAGAACGTGGGAATCATAACTAAGGTTTTGGAAGACATGGTGTCCACAATCTAACCCTACACCATGCCACATTTCTCCCATAAATATGTTCACCTCCCTTCAGTCTTAATTAACTCTTAGCGCTTCACAGCTGAAATATGCCTCCCTTTATGGATTCTCAAGACTCAGATAATGAAGCTTTCATTGAAGTAACTAACCTCAGTGATCGCCCAATTATCTATATCCAGGATCCCTCTATGAGCAAACCCAAGTTACTACTCAAAAAGGAGAGCCAGCTGGGCAGCGCGAAGCAGATTTCAGTTGATCCAATCTCCCTCAAACAATCAAATGAACTGGGAATTACCCAACCTCTAACCATTCCTGATATGATCCCTTTGACACCCAATTACAACTTCTTGAGCTCCAGCCTACCCAACTCAACAGCCTTATCTCCAGAATTTGTATCAAAGAAGAAGAAAAACCAACTTAGTCAACTACCATCTCCTCTGTCATCAACCAATCATTTGGCTCGGCAGCACTCTCACTCCGTGGCGCTCACAAACCTTCATCTGTTAAGAGAAATCCATTTACAGAGGAGTAAGTCGTGTGGCGAAGGCAGAGCCAGCGCCCCACCTGAAGAATTTGATATTTGGTTCGCCCCGAATAATCATGTAGCTGCTGCTGAGGACAGCAACAAGTTAATCAACAACAACTCATTCCAAGAATCATTAGAAGGCGTCAGAACGGATGGAACGTATAAAAAAGGAAAAATATTGGAGGGTCGAAATCAGGAGGAGAAGTTCAAATGTGGAGCCCTGTGTTTGTTCATTCCAGGTTTAGGAAAGGGAATCAAACATATAAGATCTGGGAGAAGGCAAGAAAGTGGAATAACAGTATCATCGGAAATGGGACATCATGTAGTATCAAGGACAGTATCGTTGGAGAAATTCGAATGCGGATCGTGGACATCATCGGCGGCTATAATGAACGACGTAGGAGATGCTTCAAATAACATGTTTTTCGATCTGCCAATGGAGCTCATCCGTTGCAGTACTGTGAACGACGACACTCTTTCCCCTGTAACGACAGCATTTGTTTTCGATAAGGAAGTGAAAGGGGTCCTCAAGCACACAACAACAACAACAACGCACAGAAAATCGCATGAATCAGCGCGACATGTTCGGTTTTCGACTTCGTCTCCAACATCATACCCGCCCTCGCCCACATCCTGCATAACACCACGAATTCTCAAGGCTAGAGAAGATTTCAGTACCTTCCTAGAAGCTCAGAGTGCATGATACGATAATCTCCTCCCTTTTTTTATTTGGGTCTATTAACACTTCTAATATAGTAGCTATCTTGGTTTGCATTTACTCCATCTTCGATGGGCATGAAACGAAAGAAGCATAAAGTATATATCAACCTTTGTTCATATGGATCATAATATATAGATTTAACGAGAGCTGACTGCTGAGTGATACCGAACCGGTACTATATATAATGTGTATGAAGTAAATTTATTTAAACTTCTGCATAACTCAGGAGTGCAATATTTGTTTACAACGCAAAACTCTGCGTTACTATTTTAATCTATGCATAACTAGTACTCCTGCAATATTTGGTTTCTACGTAACCAATGCGCCATTATTTGCTTTGTATTTTTAAGGCGTAATGGCTACTTGGCCACTTAAACTTGTAAGGTTTTTTAAAGCCGATACACAAACTTTGGACTTTTCCATTTGAACACTCAAACTCGTGAAATCCTTAACTAATAAACACTTTTGAAAATTGACCCTACGCGCGTGTATTACACATTCACAGACGTGTCAATCCAGTCAGCAAATGACCAATGGGATTGTTACATGCCAAGGGCGCGAAAACAAACCCCATAGCTATGCTGGAATAAATTTATTAATTTCTAATTTTTCTTCTACTTCCCTTATTTTCTTCTTCACCATAGCTATGCAACTTTTACCTAACTCAAGGTACTAAAATGACCTAGAAAACCAAATTAACTATGAAGAGGCCCACAAATAATTTACACAGTACTACGGCAGAAAAAATCGAACACAAAGGAACAACAATGGATACTTAGAACTGTTCAAGTGAATTAGAGAAAACGAGTAAAAACATGGATAGTATATGATCAATAGAAATCTGGAAATTTTACCACGAACCGGAAAAGAAAATAACTCGCCGGCGATCTCGAACTTCCTCAACACTCAAACCGAACAACCACAAAAATATCTTTGTCCCTTTGTTTTTTCGCTCACTTCCCCATTTCCCTTTCTCTCATTCTCACCCTTCCAGATCTGTTTCTCTGTCCCTTGCATGTATGTGTGTTTATCTTGAAGTTGTTTCTGGTGGTAGGCGGCTAGCTTTTAGATTGAGAACAAGAAAAGCTCAAAATCCGAAGGGTGGGGGAGGGGGAGGCGTTGTTAGGCGTAGATGCGGAGGAGGGACTGGTTGGGTTTGTTTGGTCGTTGATGTGGGTTATAGGTGAAGCCTTGTTTCTGGTCGTTGGGGATGGTGCGAATATACAGGGGTGGTGTGTAAAAGACGAGATCCGGGGGGTGTTTTTATTATGGAAAACAGCTGATGGGATTTCTTCTTCTTTTTTGGTTTTCCTTATAGTTTCTGTTTATTTTTTTGATTTTACAATCTTTTTAATGAATAGTAATAGATACACGCGTCATTTGAATGTGACCTGTACGCACTATGTGCACGTTAGATAATCTACCGCCAGATAAGCATAGTCATTGGTCAAAGGTATTTATTAGTTATAGGTTTCACGAGTTTGAGTGTTTAAATGGGAAAGACTAAAGTTTGTGTATCGGCTTTCAAAAGTCCTACAAGTTTAAGTGGCCAGAAAGCCATTTCGCCTATTCTTTTCATTGTGCGGATGAAATTCCCTAGGAGAGTTTTAAGTACCTTAGTTCGTTATACAAGGGAATAAGGAGATTGACGAAGATGTGCACATCATATTGTGGCGGGGTGGATGAAAAGAAGGCTCGTCTCTAATGATTTGTGTGATAAGAATGTGCCACAAAACTTAAAGGTAAGTTCTATAAAACGGTGGTCAAACAGACCAAATTGGATGAGGCTGAGTGTTGACTGGTTAAGAACTCTCATGTGTAGAAGATGAAGGTAACAAAGATAAAGAAGTTTAGATGGATATGCCAGCATGCCTAGTTAGAAAAATTAGGAATGAAAATATTTGAGACTATGTGGATGTGGTCCCTCCAGAGGACAAGATGCGGGAAGCGAAACTTAGATGGTTGGGGCATGTAAAGATGAGAGACAGAAATGATCCAGTGAGGAGATGTGAGAGGTTGACCTTGGAGGGCCTAAGGAGAGGTAGAGGTAGACTGAAGAAGTATTGGAGTGAAGTGATTAGGCAAGACACACGACAAAGCTCTAGCTTACCAAGGACATTACCCTTGATAGGAAGGTGTAGAGGTCCATAATTAGGGTAAAAGGTTAAGTAGCCGATTGTTTTCTTTGTTCATACCAGTATTATTAGCATACTACTTAGTATTAATCTTGTATTTTCTTATTCTTATATTTCTGTTATTACTTGTTGTTTTTTTCGCTTTGATTTTCTGATCAGTTTGCTCATGTTGTTGTTTGTTGTTACTCCTTCCTTCTTATCTTTCTAGAACCGAGGATCCAGTTATGTATTATGCCTTTGCAAAACTATGGTGGAACTTTATAACCAAGGATTCTTTATGGAGTGCCTTCATGAGAAATAAATACTGCAAGAAGATCAATGAAGTGGTTGTGCCATGGAGAAGAGGTTATCATGCGTGAAAAAAGATGATTCAAATGAGAGATGAAGTGGAACATCAAATTTGGTGGCAATTGAAAAGTGGTGACTCATGGTTTTGGTTTGATAATTGGACTGGATTGGGATCACTATATCACGCATCTGGTCCTGACCATTGGTGTGATGAATCATATAAATATGTTAGTGAGATGATAGAAAATGGAACATGGAATGAGGCTCGATTGAGAGAACTACTTCTTGGGGAGTTAGCAGATCACATAATGAACTATATCTTACCTCCCTCTGATTACTCAACGAGAGATAAACCATCGTGGATGCTGGAAAGCAAATGGAGATTCTCAATGAAATCAGTTTGGCATTATGTAAGGAAAGGGAGGACAGAAAGCAAGTTGTATAACGTGTGGAGACTGTGGAAGGCTAAATTACCACTAGATGATTGGTTCTTAAGACTGGGATACCTAAGAACATCAAGATGTTGGTGTTGTAGACATCCAAAAAAAGAAAAATTGGCCCATGTATTCTTGACTTCTTCAGCTGCCAAATTTGTGTGGAATTATTTTGGTGCTCCAGTAGGAATAAGAATAGAGGGGAAGCAGCTAGTTCAAGTTATAAACGAGTGGTGGCTAAAAGGTGGGAATTCAAGTTGTAAGACAGTATACCAGGCAATGATACCAGCAATGATAGTATGGCATTTGTGGAAAAAAAAAAAGAAACTCTGGCAAGCATGGAAAGAGTGTCTCATTTAATAGCTTGATATTCCAAATTTCAATAACAATTCACAGGTTTCTGAAAGTGAGAAGGCCAGGATTTAAGGGAGTCACTTTTAAATGGCTAGACTTACATGAATACAAAGGTGCTATGGCAGATGCCTATAGATGGATGGATAAAGTGTAATACAGATGGTGCTTGCAGAGGAGATAATGTGGGAGCTTCATATGGTTTCTGCATTAGGGATGGTATAGGAGACCTCATAGGCAGATTCAGTGCAGGAGGCAACTAATAACATTGTTGAAGCCCAAGCGATCCTAGAAGCAGTCATGTATATTGTTCAAATGCAATATCTTCGTGCATGATTGAAACTGATTCTTTATTGATGAAGAAGGTATTGGATGAGGTATGGAGCCACGTTGGAACATAGCTAATCAGGTGGATGAAATTACGTCACTGCTGACTAAAGGAACTTTCCTGATTGAGCATGTGATGAGGGAAGGTAACAAGTTAGCTGATCATTTAGCTAACTTAACATTAGATCAGGAGCATATGATATGACTGCATTATTTCTGGGAGTTGGAAACAGAGGGCAGGAAGATATGGAACAATGACAAGCTACAAATCCCATATTTAAGGGTCAGGACTGCCAAATGATAGTTGATATGAATAGAGCATTGATGAAGGAAGTGGACAATATGCTATTTAGGAGTGATAGAGATGTTGAGAAGCAGAATATTGGAAACAGGGGAGAAGAACATACTCAAACTCCAACTCGAATCCTAAGGGAGGAGAGAAAGGAGGTCTTTTATACTAATATGTTTGTTCATTGTGCAGGTATTTTGGAAGAGGATTGGACTTATGTATTGGCCAAAATTCATAGGGTGGTATTAGTATCTATGATGCTCATTCCCTATAAGTGTAACCTCTATTTAGGACAATCCAAAAACACCGACAGCATGTCAAGGAAAAGGCTAGCAAATAACCCATGCACAATGCTCAATTACTGATTACAATGGAAGGACACGGGAAGACTGGCCATTCTAGGTATAATTGTCTGGACAAGGATACAGTTCTGAGGAGCATAACAGTCAAACTTTACAATTCCTACCAGATTTCAATGACCAAAGACACCCATGATGTCAGTCTTCTGCCCAGCAAAAATAGTGGCGATCAAGGAACTTCTTCCCTTTGCGAGGAACAAAAGAGCATGTATTGGAAGAAATCCTCAACACACCTTAATTCTACACACCACAAGGAACAAAATTATAGAACACTAGTCTTATGTTGGTCCAGGTATGATGGCATATTTTCGTTACAGAGTACCTTAGCAACCTATCTCTTTGAGGTTGAGAGGTATGTTGATGATTTCGATTGGAGTATCCATCAGAGGCAATCATCGTCAAGTACAAACAGTGTGCCAAGGCATCAATTGAAATTCTTCGAAGATCAATATTTGAAGCAAAAATACCCTAATGCGGCAACTATACCGAATGCCAGTTCCGAAATGTAGTGTTTCGTGACTTGGCCTCAAGTTTGTCTAGGGTACTTAGCTCACTATGTACTATCAAGTGTTTGTCTGGTACAACACTTTGATAATAGGCTATATGTATTCTCTCATGTTACTCACTTCATTGAGGGAAGACCTCCATACACATATTGTTTTTTGTTTTATTATTATTTTATTAATAAAAAACATCACTAGACAACCTGCCGAGTGATATATTAGCCACAAAAAGAAAGATTTCATCCAACAAGCACCCGATTTCTTACTCAACCGAGTACCAACATAACATATCTTTCTTATCGTACTGTTATTGGTAACAAGACCAACATGGCCACAGCTTCTAATGTATAACTATAAGTGAGAAAGTACTGTATCAATGAACTATCTTTCTTAAATCTTGAATACATAAGGGTCGTCAAGGCCTCTAACATACTGTACAAAATGAATCTCTCTCTACAAAGCCTCTAAGAGTATTTGACATCAAATGGGACAGGGTACCTGCCTACCCATAAGTCTGTAGCAAAATTCTGGCACGATGACTCATAGACTCGGCTGCAGACCGAATGAGATGGAGTCTTACCGATCCTTTACTCCTACTAACCTCATCTATTATGAGGGCTCGTCAAACTAATTGTCTATACCTGCAGGCATGAATACAGCGTCGCCGACAAAGGGACGTCAGTATGAATAATATACCGAGTATGTAAGGCACATAAATAAGTATATAGAAGACATGGAAGAAACGTGGAGTAAATGATTCAACCTGTAAGCCTGGATAACTCTGTAAATCATGAAATACTTATAGTGTCATGCATATGTGTATGAATGTCATGTTGTGCATAGGTATATATTTTCATAACATCATCAAGTCTCTGAGGGCATTCCATCATATCATCTCAGCCACTATGGGCAAAATCATTAACGTATACCAGTTGATAAGGTGGTGGTGCGTATATAACGCCGTAACTTTTTTTCATATTTCATATACATATAATATACATATATACGCGTATATAACATCATTTGATCATGGGTCAATGTACATGTATAAATGAATGCAATGCATGAGAAGTACGTCAGTAAAATCTCTCAGAACGTCATAAGACCATTATACCTTTGATTAATATCATTTATGGAAGTTATGCATTTGCTCGTTTCGTTAGTGTCGTATAGATCATACCAAAAGAAAGAAGGGATAGCCTTAACATACTTGGACCGATTCTCTTGACAATTCCTCTAACACAAGTATTTTGTGACGAACACGTAACAACAGATTGAAGTAGGAAAAAATCTGTATGATGTTCTTGAGTAAAATTGCACGTATTTCCTTAGAATTACAAATCCTATTACTATTATGTCGTTTAAATTAGCATGGATTCCTTTGATGAAGATCGTTACTTGGTAGATGCAAAACATCTCCATTTTTGTGAATTTGATCACAATCTTTTATGGCTTTTCTTGATGAAGCTCATCCATCACTTAGAAGATGTAAGTATCTAAATTTTGTGATCTAGAGAGGACTAAGTCTTGGTGATGTGGGCCCCACCTTGATAAGTATGACTTGGCCAAAGAATGTTCAAATTATTCCACCTTTCAACTTAATTTAAGAGTCATATTTACCTTGCTCTTGGCTGCCACATTGATCCTCCCTAAGACTTATCCAAATATTCACCTCATTTCCGTAATCAACTCATTAATCCCCTACTAATCTAATAATTAACCAATTATTCACGTAATTAAGAATTATCTCAAATTACTTAAAATACTACTCACTTAACACTATACAATTTACTATCATGGTCATGTGATACCTTGTAGGGCAATAGTCCATAAATACCGAGTATTATAGCTCAGATCATATTTTATCCCAATTTGTCAAACTTCGATGAAACTCATTTTCTTTGATTCACTTACCCTCTCACCTTCATGAATTTGCTTATCACTTGTTTGAAATAACATAATACTTATAATCTCCAAATAATCTTGTCCTTGAACTTATGTCAATTATCTTACGACAAATTCAACGTACAATACTACAAGGTGTAAATTGTTGTAACATAATACTACAGAGCGTAACATAATCCTAATACTGCAGGGCTTAACATCATTCCCCCTTTTGAAACATTTGTCCTCAAATGTTGACTGCTACACTTATCATTTGTATAACCAATGTCTTCTGAATACTTTAGTACTTTTCTTGCCACCTAGGCAACTATAGTGAATAAATCCAAAAGGCCAAGGCATTTCCCCTTTAGACCTCTTTCTCATACCACGACTTGTGATCGGAATCCTTCCAATCTCGTTACTATTGCTACCTTCTATCATGCAGTCTGTACGACTCTGACCTTGTAAGTGTGCCTATGCGGCTCTTCTTTCCTTTTTTCCTCCAGTTTTTAACCAATCTCTAGGCCTCACTTTGTAAACATATACAGAGCTTGACAAGATGTCCCTTTGGGCATTTATAGGCATACTGAAGTTCTTCGCTCGGTACTTTGTTGAACTTATGAATATTGTTATACCTTATTTCATAGATTCGTTTATCCATCCGTATGACTTTACTACATCTAGGTAAGTCATACTATACCATAACTCTTACTTCGATTTATCATTACTGATGTCTGCTACTAAACTCCAGGTTACTCTCATTGGTTATCCTATATGTATAAATCTAAGTCATTTAACGCTTCTTCATTACTAGTCATCCTAAGGCTGATGGCCTAATCTCATCTCATACTTTGTAACTTTTATCCATCGATTATGGATTCTCCTCCAGGTTACTCTCGTTGCTTATCCTATATGTATAAATCTAAGTCCTTTAACGCTTATTCATTACTAGTCATCCTAAGGCTAATGGCTTAATCTCATCTCATACTTTGTAACTTTTATCCATCCATTGTTTATTCACCTTAATACCAATAACTTGACCTCTTATGTAACACTGCCACTAGGGCTCACGTCTCATCGGGGAACATTTGAAATGCTTTGCCTAATCTACCTAGGGGCAATACTATATTTCAATAACCATATCTCTTAGCATCCCAATGTGATTCATCTTATTGGTGGGGGGGTTATGCTATCCCCGTGTTGTCCGTGAAATCTTTTCTTTTTTATTTTTTCCTTTAAATCATTACTCAATCGAAGGCCCAAACATCATCCTTTATTTATCACAATTACACTCTCATTTTATTACCAAGCCAGCATTCCATCTCTTCTAAATGTTACTAGTCTTAGACTTCTTTGAGCTCATTCAGGCTATACTGAGCTTTCTATAACTAAGAGAAACCATTAGCTCTCTTATTTTCATGGGCTTAATCCTCAGGACTTATCACCTTTTCACTCGGCCTTTCTTTATCCTTCCTATTGTCTTCCTAAAACCTTGTCGTTTTATCATACTTTAGCTTGAGACCAATTTCCTTATGTTATTTTTGGAAAATCAAGCGAGACACCACCTCGTCGCTAACTCTTCCTGATACCACTTTTGTCACGACTCAAACCAAAGTGAATCAATTTGTACAGTTGAATTTGTACGTGGTTTATAGACAAGTGAATCAATTTGATCCCAAAATGATAAATAAATTAAATAAGAATGTAAGATTTAGCATTAAAATTGAGATAAGACAACAAAAATCTTGGTTCTAGGAGCAGAGCTTCCGGAGGCAGTAGTAACAATATTAATAAGCAATAAGATAAAATATTATTGAGCTTTGAACAGTATATAGTATAAGCTTGTCAGAAAATTCTCCTCACAATGGTTATTGGAGTCCCTATTTATAGTGGTATCTAGAGGTCCTAGGATCAAGCCTCTCTTAAATAATAATTATGTGGGCCACTGAAGAATGGGTAATGGTAGGCAGTAAATACCATATTCTCTGTAACGGACTACATACCTAATGCTATAGAATATCTCCATTAAATGTCACCGGGTGGCAGACATTTATCTCGACTTTTATGAGCATCATTCCCTTCGGGGATAAACGAGATTGTCGCCTTCAGACCTGGTTGCCTATTGCCTCCGGCTTCATGTGTCGTTTTATTATGCGAGCATTTAATATGAACATATTTTACCTTATACATCCTTATAAGTACTTCACTGGTAAAAATACCAACCAATGAAGATGGATTATAATTGGTTTTATTCAAGTATATTTTACTCAATTGATTAAGATGGCCTAAGGAAAACTGAGAACAGACTTAACTGCTAACCTTCCCAAACTTGAACATGGAGCTTTAATTGAATCTACAGGTGGATTAAACACGTCAAAAATTTTGACTGGCAGATTCATCCTTTCCCTTTCATTCCCAGCTCGTCAAATTCAGTTCTATTTTCTATTTGTCTTCTTCACTATTAAGAATGAAACTAAATATGCATTATGTTTTTAAAATAACTCAAATGTAGTAAGCAAATAACCTCCAACCATGCAACCATTTATGGTATAGAACGAAAAGTCAATAAAATTGGAAAACAAAAAGGAGGGCCCCAAAAATATAAAGGAACAAAAACAAAATAGATGAATTGACATTATACCAAATTTTTTGTGTCTGGAGTCGAGCTTAATCAAAGGATAGCTGTACACATGCAAGGTATTTTTCACATCTCATCATGCCTGGAGGTTTCTGAATGTATTTAGTTCGTAACGTATCTAGCTCGTCTTAACCATGGATTATGATACTGTATTTTGAGCCGTTGGTTTCACACAAATTGCCAAAAATTGACTAATGGCGTTGACACCTCTCAACATACACATGATTGAAGTTGAAATACACTCCAAGCCTTTGGACAAATATAGTTTCCCAATTAAAGCTACTACGGGTTCACGAAGATTTAAACAAAGTCGGCATGAAGAAAAAAAACAACTGCTCGAAGTGGGAAGATACACTCATATATGCAAAGCCAAGAAAATGTTCATCTTTAAGGTTGATATTCCTTATATTCAATACATATATTGCTTGGACTCTCCAAAAATACTGGAGCATACATTACACTCACGTGGCACATTTAAGCCAAGCAACATAGCCACTACATTAATCATTATTAGGTTTAGTTAAATGGCCAAGGGAAACACTCAAGAACCCTTCTGTCATCCACATGCTCTGTTTGAAACTTTGGCTGGTCCTGGATGCCAAATCTGACCTGCAATTTTTTATATTATAAGTTGAACCAAAGTTACAACTTTGATTGTTACGGAGGAAATACCAATCCTTGGCCTTGCGCCATGAAAGCAAAAACAAAAGCCTTTTCCATACACAAAGCATCAATCCATGAATTATGATCATCAAAAACACACCCCAAAAGAAAGACTGAGAAAGCGAAGGTAATGTCTCTCTGGAAAGCACCAAATCAAGATTATCACTTTTCTAATACCATCCATTCTTCTTTTTCTACTTGCTACTTTGTGTGGTGATACAGGTTGGCTGGTCCCATGACACCGACAACATAATCGAATCCCAGCCATTTTTATAACAAAAGGAACCCATACCAATGAATGAGGGAGAATAAAATAGTGTTATAATTAGAGACAAAAGTATACAAAACACCCTGTATCCTACAATATAATACCAAATCATATGGCTAATGCCTGTCTCTGTTGTTTCTATACCACCTTTTTCTATTTCAAAATAAAAAGAATATTTATCATACAAAAATGATCAAGAGAAGAATATATAGCTCTAACCAAAAGAAAATTAAAAGTAATAACACATGTAAAATGAAAGAAAGCGCGGCAATGTTGACCTCTCATTGCCGCGTTCTTTGTAACGTAGAGCCGATCATCTTGAGTTCGAATCTCTTTACAGTTGAAGCAATATCCCTCATTGTGGTATCCACAATATAAGGGGTACCTTCAACTGTGATTGAAGTGGCGTTGACCAGCTGTCGACATGGCTCCCGGCGCTCTGCAATGGTCCCGTGATAGTGGAAATACTTGATACGCCCTTCTGTCTTGTGTGTTGTCTTGCCTACTGTGTTCTGAGACATATGCACACCAGTGGCTATTACATTGCGAGGTTGCACTGCATATTTTCGATCCCTCCTAATTCCCCTCTTCACGTCCTTGTACACTAGCTTCTCGAACCCCCATTTTCTGCAGTCACATTACCATTTAATCGTCAATTTTAGTGTTTCGACTCAAAATTTTGCAACACATTGATGACTTTCTGCAATATACATATAAACATACGACTATCTCGAGTCGACTATGTTGGAACAGTATCAGAATGGACGCGATAGCATCGAACAAGAAACACAATCTGTTAAAATCCGCAAATTATTTTCTTTTCTTTAACCTCCCGGGTCATGATAATGTAGCTTACCATAGAAGAAACAGTGGTCTAAACTTTCAATCACTATCAGAGGAGCCTCAAAGTCAATTCATTACTTGAAGAATGCTCAGGTTCAACCAGGTAATGACAACTATTATAGGAAAAACCAACTCTAATTGGTAATGAGCGCTGAGCATCTAAAATTTCTTCAGGGCAACAAATTTGGTCAAGTTTCCAATTCCAAACACCATGCACATACACATCCAATCAAGCCAAAATAGGTTCATTAAGGGAATTAGAGTATGGACAAATTAAGACAGCTTAGCATCCACTAGGACAATACAATAAGGAGTTAATACTTTTGATCACAAGACTAAATACCTACTTGTGAACAGTCTAATAATTCATCAAAGCATCTCAATTATCCACCACTACAAGACATCAATAATTAGAGTTCAAAACCACCAGACAACATAATATTATCAGAATATCTAACCACCCCCTAATCATTCCATTTCATAATTTGGAAACAAACTCAGAAGAAGTTAATGAAAATGCCTAGTATGAATGTAAGCTATAAAGCATGTAGCTTATTGAACTATGCCACATAAAAATCACATCACAAACAATCCAACCCCATTAATTTCTGTGTTAATCAAATACTCACAAATACAAAAGTATCACAACAAGGGAGGATAGAGGGGAAAAAGAACCTTCCCTCAGAACATTTCAGATGCTCTGAAACAGAGAAATAAAGTACTATCGAGAGAAAGCAATAGACATAACATGTTTGGTATTGTTTAATATCCAAATTTCTTACTTAACACCAAATTGGGATGGTTGATTTATTCTAAGCACCAAACTTCTTATTTTCACTTAAATAATCCAACATGGGTCAATGGAAAGCCAGCATTGCGAATGTTTGCTGATAAATATGCTAAACCAAATTTGAGTTTCTAATGTTATTAAACATAAAACGTTCTTAATAAAACGCCAAAAGGAAATGTAAGAAATTAACAAGTTATACCTGTAGGATTTACCGCGGTCCTCAGAGAGACAAAGCTTGTTCGACATAGGCATCTGCTCAATGGTAAATTGTGTATAATCCGATAACGAATCAACCACAGACTTAATAGTACTCTTTTTAGGCACAAAAATGAACTCATCCACATCAAAGAAGAACATCCATTTAGCTTGAAACTTATACCTATGTAAACAGTCATTCACAATAAGGAACTGATTATGATAGTATCCATCAAATCTCTCTTGATCCCTAATATCCTGTAATGTCACGTATCCTTTATCCATCCATGGCTTTAACACCTCCATTACCCCCTCGTGTATACCCCCAGCATCGTGGATTACGAAATGAGATTTTTCACCGAACAGCCTCACGTGAAATGCTAACCATTCTCGTACTCTCTGCGGGCTCAAGTTCCCGTACAGTGACGAACCACAATATAGAAAATCATATTTAGGTGGGTATTTGAATGTTGAAGTAAAGTTAATAAAATCCTCTCCCGTTTCCGTTAAGGCTTCAAAAGTGTCGGTGGTGTTAAATTTAGTGTCGCCGCCGCCGTTGGTGGCGGCGTGAATGAGGAGTTTTCCGCCGTCGTCGCCGACGGGGAGGGGGAAAGTGCAGTTGATGACTAGGACAGTGTAAACCCTGCCGTAGCCCCAGTCAGGGAGGATTTTGTGACCAGCGACAGAGATGGAGTTATGGTTTTTGTTAAATGGGACCCACTCGCATAAGTAGCTGGGTTTGCCGTATACGTGGAGGGGCTTAGAAGCTAAACCCATTACGGCAAAAGTGTTATAACCTCCTCTGTAAGCAGACATCAGAATGAAGTTGTAGGCAGCGGAACCAAATGGGTTGAAAGCTCTCTTAACGACGCCGTTTTCAAGCAGTCGATCTTTGTCCAAGGAAGGAGGGGGTGGAGGAGTCGGTGGTAAAGCAGAGGAATAATTAGTAGCGTTGTAAGGGGAAACGGAGTGAAGTGGAAGGGTGGGAGTAGAAAGACATGAGTTGGTGGTAAGATCGGAATAAGGAGAGAAAGAGAAGCGAGAAGGGAGGAAGTGAAGAAGGGTGATGAGAGAACAGAGAAAGAGAAGAACAGTGAGAAGGAATTTGAGCTCAGCAGCACAATTCCAAACAACGCCAACGAACATCTTCCGCTCTTTCTCTTTACTAGTCATAATATATAGTGATCCAACTTCGGTTTTGCAAAAAACAGAGAGAATAGGATCAGTAGACGAAACAAAAGCAGCAGAAAAGGGAATCAAGAGAAGCAGGGTACTACTCTAGATGTCTCTTCTATACATGTAAAACCCATTCTGTTTCTGCTTTTTTCCAGTACTCTCGTCTCTCTCTCTCTCTCTCTCTCTCAAAAAATCTGCATTTACAGATTCATTTGAACCATTTTGTGAGACTGGAAGGTGATTCCCTTCTTATATTCAATTACCGAGGAGGAGGAGGTTGATATTCCCAGCTTTTTGAGATTTGATTATGATAAGGATTGATGTTACTATATTAATAAAAGTTGGGTCCTAAATAATAGGCACCTGATGTGTTGTAATAAATCAGGGAGAGTCAGTTATTTAAGACTAATTGCGACTTTGGTTTTCTAATTCCCCCACAGAAGCAAATGGGTGCAATTTATTTAACTATGAAAAGATCGATAAACTTTGGGATAGTAAAGTTGTTGTCACCTTGCCAAAAGTTCATGGTGCAATAGCCTCTTGTGAAAAGATTCTGCGTTATGTATAACGAGAGTTTACTGAGTGAGTGATTTATTAAAGACTATTTGCGACGGGGGTGGGTCTAAATCCCGTAAAATAAGCAAAAGGGAAAGTCCTAGAGTGCTCTAATTTAAGTATCCTGTTCGAACACTCTCTCTCTCTCTCTTCTCTCAATCTTAATTTTAAATTAATTTATTTACTTTTATTAAGACTCCTTTTTGAATTTTTTACTTTTACTTTTCCTGAGACTCCTTTTGAATTATTTACTTTTCCCAAGACTCCTCTAGTCAGTCACTCATTTTATTGTTAACGGTGTTATTCACCTGAAAATTGGAACGGGAAAAAGACTTATATATCATTTTACTTTATTTTATTATTTAATTATATTTTCTGTTATACTTTTCCTTCAAGTTTATTCCTGCCGTCTATCAAAGTTTTATATTTTTCTCTATTTTAATGGCCGGGACACGTGGCATATTTTAAATACGGAAAAGGATCTGATATGTCCCTATACTTTATTTTATTGTTCAATCATATCCATCGTTATACTTTCCGTCCAAGTTTACCCCTGCCATCCATCAAAGTTCTATATTTCATGTTATTTTAACGGTCGGGACACATGGCATATTTTAGGAGAAAGAACCAGTACAAAAATAAATAAAAACTCCAAACCGCCCTAGAACTCATGACCCACATGCTTGTTTTTCCTCTCTTAATTTTTTTCCAAACTTTTCATAAATAAAAAACTTTTAATCTGTGTAAGAGATTATCTTAGTCTGACAAAGAAATGAGGTTCAAAGACACAATTTCCGGCGTCGGCGTGAATTCGTGAATGGTCTTGAGTACTTGGGCATGTATGAAATCTTACTATATTTATTTTAGCCGTAGAAATTACTTCCCCAACTTCATTGAACTGTTCGAAATTGGACCCAACCTCCTATCATTGTTTTGAGATCGTCGGAGAAAGAATTCCATCAAGCCCATCTGAAGTTTCAAATTATCTGCCGCACATATTTCAATTTTTTCTTAAATCAATGAGATTGAAAGAAAATACATATGCAAGGAATTGTGGGCGACTTCGAGCAGTTTTGTTTTCAAAGGTGGAGTTTCATTCAGTGATAATAAGAGGAAGAAAAAAATGTAAGGGAGTGAGGAGTAAGAAAATAGAAGTAAAGAAAAAAATGGTGGCAACAAGCAAAGAGATGACAGAACCTTGTGTCTTTGAACCTCTTCTCTTTGTCAGACTAAGATAATCTCTTGCACGGATTAAAAGTTTTTATTTAAGAGAAGTTTAGAAAAAAATTAAGAGAGGAAAAACGAGCATGCGGGTCATGGGTTCTAGGGCGGTTTGGAGTTTTTTTATTTTTGTACTGGTTCTTTCTCCTAAAATATGCCACGTGTCTCGGCCGTTAAAATAGGGGCAAATATAGAACTTTGACGGAAGGCATGGGTAAACTTGGACGGAAAGTATAAAGAGGTATATGATTGAACAATAAAATAAAATATAGGGATATATCAGGCCCTTTTCCGTATTCAGAATGTGACACGTGTCCCGGCCGTTAAAATAGGGGTAAATATAGAACTTTGATGGACGGCAGGGGTAAATTTAGACGGAAAGTATAACGGGGGACATGATTGAACAATAAAACAAAGTAGAAGGATATATCAGGGAAGACGTAATTTAAATGATGTTTTTTTGTACAAAAAGCACATTTTTAATGTTTAAAAAAAAGTTACATTAATAGGTAATTTGCAGTATAATACTGCGAATTGCTTTAATAGAAATTTAGTCGTTAAAGCAATTCGCAGTATTATACTGTGAATTGTTTAAAAAGGGGACCAGCTCTTTTTTCAAAGGCAATTCTCAGTATTATACTACGAATTAGGGTAATTCGCAGTATAATACTGAGAATTAGACTGATTTTACTGATTTTTGGCCCCACCAATAATAATTAACTAACATAACAATAATTCAAATACATAAAATGCAGTATAATACTACGAATTCCTTTAAAAAATTCTACACCTCAAGCTCGAACTTGCCTTATTTATAGGCGTTTCAATTTTATGAAAATTCATTCAATACTTAAACTTCAAACATACGTTCTTTATTCTCTCTTCTCCTTATCAATTATTTTTTTACAATGTCTGAAGAGCCAAAATAAGGATTTTACTCTATTGGGGGAGGGGGTGAGGTTGTGGTGCAGAATAAATCTGGGAGGTATAGCTCACTTCCACAGTGTCATGTTAAATTGTCGCTTACTATGGAGTACGATACATTGGTATCGTTGTTACGTAAAAAATGAGTGAGCGGAGGCGTTCAGTTAACCTTAAAGTAATCGGTGGATTTCCTTATTCAGTGACTCCGCAGGGGGTTGCTTATCATTCTGAGTTTAACATCGAGGATGATGAAACTCTTAGAGATTTTTTGCTGATTCCGGATGAATACAGGAAATTTATTGTAATAAAATTATTGAAAATGTACGTCAAGGTGGAAGACCTTCCCAGTAATGAGGGCGTACATATCAGGGATAACCCCCAGTCATCGGGTGGTTATTTTGGAGCAGTTTTTGCCGGACAGATTGCTGATAAAAGAGCTTGGCTTGATTTAAACTTGTCATCACCGGCGAATGAGCAGCCACAAAATAATTTTTCCACTTTATATAATCAACAAAACGACTGGTAAACTTTAATTTTACTATGCTTTAGCGATGTTTTTTTTATATTTTAATTGGATTTGTATTAACACTCATATTTTTTATAGGGGGTACCGTTCGGATATGAATTTTACAAGTTATGACCCCGCCCCTAGTTGGAATAAGTTTGGGTCTGGAGTATTGGACCACGGTGGTCCATCTGGGAGTCATCACCAACATGAAAACATCCATTATGAAACGTCAAGACAATACGATTTGTAAGTAAAGTGATATAGCTATATCTAAAGTATTTTTCCTGAGTATTGGTAACTTATCTTTTTGTTCTTTTTGTGCAGTGAAAACGAGCTTCTTGAAGCTCCTGACCTCACACAGTTGCCCATAGACGATGTATTTACTCGTGATTTGATAGATGCGCAGAGTCAGGATGATGATAGTGATTATGACAACAATGTGGATGAGTTTGGGGATGAGACACCCTTCCATGATGAGGGTGATGATGAGAAGGAGGAAGTGAATGTTGAACCTGAGCTGACGAGGGAGCATGTTCCTCTACCTCCCGTTAGACCAAGAGTGTACGAGTCACACGTGCCATTTCATGAGTGAAATATTCCCTACCTTGATAATTTTCCAAGCATGCCTAACGTCGATGCCCTCACAAAGGATGATGATGAATTATGGTCAGCGATATGGGATGAGTCTAGACCAGTTGTTCTGACAAAGGGCATGTATTTCCCCGATAAAGCTTGCCTAATTAGGGCTGTAAAATTCTACAGTATAAGAGAGTGTCGTGAGATGACGGTAAGTGAGTCAACTATGGAGAAATACAATGCTGTATGTCGTAGGTGGTTTATGGGTTGTCACTGGATGCTGCGTGCCACGAAAAAGAAATCATGTTTGTGGAAAGTGGATAAATTTATTAGCGAGCACAGATGTGAAATGGACATATTCAATGAGAATCACTTCAACTTGGATGTGGACTTGATTTCCCTTGTCTTGATTCTATTTTTGGAAGTGTCCATTAGGTTCAAGATTAAAGAGTGTATTACAGCCATCCACCAGGAGTATCGTTGTACTATAACCAAAAGAAAGGCATATCTCGGTCGCAAACGTGCCTTTGAACTTATTTATGGCGACTGGGATAAGTCTTTTTCAAATCTGCCCCGGTACATGGCCGTACTGCAACAGTTTAACCCCAGGACTGTTGTTAAATAGAGGCGTGAGCGGAGTCCGGACAGACCGGAATATATTTTCAACTTTGTGTTTTGGTCATTTAAACCAGCAATTGATGGTTTTGTGCATTGTCGTCCTGTAATTTCCATAGACGGTACTCATGTCTATGGAAAGTATGATATTAAGCTTTTGATTGCAGTTGCAGTAGATGCCAACAGATAAATATTTCCACTAGCTTTTGCCATTTGTGCCAACGAAAGTGAAGAGACGTGGACGCAGTTTTTGAACCACTTGAAGCAGCATGTTATCAAACAGCGTTCGGGTATTTGTCTAATATCTTATCGGCATGGTGGTATTTTAAGTTCTGTACGTCACTTTCCTGAATGGCATGAACCATATGCATACACTGTTACTGTGTGAGGAATTTCCAGAAGAAATTTCCTAACAAGGCCTTGCATGACTATGTGGATGGCTTTAACTGACCACCAGCAATGCAAATTCACGAGGCGCATGGAAGCGATCTGCCAGATAGAACCACGAACCTATACTTGGTTGATGCAACATGAGCTTCACATGTGGACATTGCATGCTGATGGCGGCAGACGATGGGGAGCCCTCACTATAAACGTGTCGAAGTCATTCAACGGCTTGTTGAAGTCTGCCCGTGGACTGCCTATCACTGCCATGGTACGCATGACATTCAAACAGAGTGCAAAGAGGTTTATTGAAAGACATGCAGCTGCATCGGCATTGATGGACAGGGGTGTTGAATTTATGCCAATACCCATGAGAAGATTTGAAAGGTCAAGGAGGCGAGCACAATGGCATTCATTTCTTCAGTATGATCTTGAACGAGGTGTTTTTGATCTTAAGACCGCTATCAACGGACACCGTGGGAATAATCTACAGACAGTGAATGAAAATAGAAGGTTATATTTATGTGGGAAATATACCATCTACCACATACTGTGCGCACATGCGTTGAAGTTCTTTCAACAAGTTGGATATGAGGCAACAAACTATATTGATAGGCAGTACAGTGTTGCTGCATACGTAGACACGTATAGTGGGAAGTTGCATCCATTAGGTGCTGAGCATTATTGGCCGCCGGAACGTTTTAAGTTGGTATGTAACAAGGACTATTTGCACAAGCTGAAAGTGCAAAAGAGAACGCGTATACGGAACCAAATGGATGTTGGTGAGTCCGTTTATGCGCGTA